>JAJONZ010003911.1:0-45428 GCA_029582445.1 Solanum paucissectum | reverse complement strand
TGGAGCTCGCGTTGCTTTCTGCTTGTTGTTGTGTGTGTCGACGCGTTTGGACTGTTGCTGTGATGTTTTTTCGTTGGAATTGGAAGGGAAAGGGGATGGGGTCGGCTGGTACTGCTTGTTGTATGTATTGTATTGTTGCTACTGTGATGTGGTTGTTGTCGGTTGTATTGGAATTGGGTTTGGTGGGCTGGATTATTGAATGTATCATTGTTGGGCTGGGAATTGGAAGGAAATGGGAGTGCTACTGAAATTTGCAAATAGGGCCCAATTTTAGTTTATCACAAATGGGTTTAGGGGATTTGGCTAATAACTAAATAAGATGAATTAATATAAATTAAATATTGAGCTACTTAATTTTAACGAAACAAAATAATTACCTTAATAAACTAATTAACTCAAAATATAAGCTATTAATTAATTAAGCTAAATAACCAAATGTTTAAATAAAATTAAAATCCTTTTGAGACAATCTTCGAATACTCGTAAAATATACTAATTAGACACATAATTATCTAAAATAACATATTTATTATTTTATCATTTATATTAATGACAAAACTACTTAAAATGACTTGAAAAAATATTTTGAATCTTATAAATTCAATTATTTCAAATCATTTAGAATTTAGGAAGCTCGATGATTAATTTATATTGTGGAGGTCCAAAATTGGGTGTCAACACCCATATAGTCCAAGAACTACGTGCCCCCGTAGTAGTATAAGTCTCATCTATTGGGCATCAGATTTAGTGATCACGCCAGTCATGCCTTTATACCCCTGGCAATGTATATTGGGTCCTCTTGATGGGGCGTATACATGTCACGATCCAAGGGTGCCCCCTAGATGTAACACGGCACATAATACCCCTAAAGTCACCATGTAAGGCACTTAGCATATCATAACATAAAACATTAGAACAATGAGAGTAAAACACATTTTCAAGTCTTAAGAAATTTTCATAAAAGTAAAGCGGAAGTCTAAACTTGTATCAATTAGCCATCTATTACAATAGTTCAAATGAAAAGTGACATAACCCATACACCATAGTTCAAAAATGAAATACTAGAAATGAAACTCCCGTCCTCGAATCATGAGGACTCACTATAAGCAAGGAGAATTGTCGAATCCAAGATTGAACCAAATGATGACCGTCTTAAGAACCAGACTCTACACTTGGGGGAAAATGTAGGAAAATCTGGGTTAGTACAAAATGCACTAAGCATGATAGCCATGCATAAAAATCATGAAAAACATGCAAAAAGGGACATTTTAGTTGAAGAGCATGCACTTTACCAAGTTTAAGAATCATCATGAAGATTAGTGCAAAAGCATAAGTCATAAGCATACTCAACATATAGAACATCATAACATAATGGAAACATACCATAAATATCCTCAAAGCATACTTGTGCAATGCATGAATAAGATCCCATAATCCTACTCATACTAAGTAAAGCTTCTTGAGTAACTATAGTTCATAATTCATATTCTTGTTCATACTATCATAATGGGATAAGCCTTAACCGACATAGACCATGTGAGCTAAACATGGAATATGGTGTCTACCCCACACCGAAAAGGAGTTGTCCTACTTGCCTAAGGTAGAATCATACTCTTAGCTTAAGTGGATCCACTAGCTAAATACCTATGTGGGCACATAGTTTATGGGATAAGGAGATTGCTTCTAGAAACCCAGACTCAACTAAGGTATAAGGTTTCCATCTCATGAGATACACACTTTGGAAACCCGGACTCAACTAAGGTAGAAGGAACCCATTTGGAAAGTCGAACTCAACTAGTGTAAAAGCTTTCATTGGGAAGTCAGACTCAACTATCGTATAAGCTCCCATCTCATATTCATATCCACTTGGTGCTAAGCATTAATTCCCATAGATTACATATTAAGTTTTGACTTAAGTGCATATTCATGGAAGAATGTCTTGACACTAGATCCAACATAATTCATACTATAGCTCATAGATTCAATAGGTGAGAATAACCTTTCAACCCTAGAATCATCATACTGTGAGGAAACTACTCACATCATATCATAATCATACATAAGTGTGTATATGAGGATAATCATCCAACAACACAACAACTAGATCATAGTCATATTCACTTTACTCTCAAAGTGTTCATAAGGCATATGTATAAATCTCATAATCATGCATAATTCTCTTACTTTTCCCTTCAAGGACCATAGATCATGTAACATCTTACAATTTTAAATAGCTAGGAAGAAACTAAGAACTGGAAATAATCATTTTTGGAAATAATGAAAATCTGGAAATTTGTTTAAGTTAGGAAAAGTTGAGTTTTGGCAACCTTCAAACGGACATAACTTCTATCTCAGGATGATTTAGAGGTACTTCCAGATATGGTAGGAAAGATCTTGGAATGATCTTTCCAACTCCGCCGAGTTTGCGCGATTCCGAGTTCGTATGAGTAAGATATGCCCTTTGGAAGTTGGGCTATTGGATTAAGGAAAGTCTAAATCCGGATTTTAAAAGGGTAATTTAGTCATTTCCTTACCTAATTATTCTAATTCATTTTTAGGAGTTTAATTGGGCAAAAGTCAGATTTCAGTCAGTTTTAGAAAAGTGAATTTCACGCTAGGGCTTGGAGAAAGGAGAAAAGAGGAGAAAGGAGAAGATCGTTCAAGATTCATTCAAGATTCGTCGAGATTAGCTTGTGGATTTCGTCGGGGGTGATCCCTACAAGGTATGTGAGATCACATAGCGTTGGGTTAGTTCACCCACGCGTTAATCATGATTTATTTCAGCGAATTTTAGTTCTTGAAAGCTTAGAAATTGAGTTCTTGATGGGTTTGTTGGAGTTCTATTAAATTCCTGATTCGTTGAAATCGTTGAGGAGTTGTTTGATTAGAATTTGTGAATTTAGGTTTGATTTTGATTAGAATCTGATGTACTTTGAACATAAAATCGATTCTGAGTGTTTGGGGAAAGAACCCATGGAGTTTAAAGGGTTTAGAGCTGGAAAACGAAGAAGAAATTTCGTCTGACAAATCTGGGTAGTGATGGCGCGTCGCGGAGCTAGTCCCCAGTTTTGGGAAAAGTCATTTCGCATCAAGGAGCGGTCACAGACCGTTCTGCCTCAAAAGTAGTTTTCGAAACCAAAAATTAAATATCCCTACGCGTTGCGGACCCACCCTCATATATTGATTTTGATCTTTTCTCATGTTTAGCTATCTAAAATCATTCATAAACATCATAAGATCTTTCCAATCACAAATCACAATCCTTGAATCCATAATCCAATTCAAGGACCAGTTAAAAGTCAAGTCAAGAGCGGTTAAGATCAAAGTCAAGAGAAGTTCTTAGAGTTTTCAAAAGTCTTTTACAAATATTTTTAACTTTATTTTAAGACTTAAAGTTCAAGTTGAGTAAAGATTAAAGAGTAAAGTTGAACTTCATTTCTTCAAAGGTATATGGGGACTATGTATTCCCAAAGGGTTTAAAATGTTTTCACAATTAAACAAGAAAGGAAACCTCGATTTCCCAAGGGCTTTCGGGCTAGTTTTCAGAAAAGAGTAATCGCTTTCTAAATGAAGCAAGAGGAGAAACTTTGATTTCCAAGATAACCTTTGAACTAAGTTTTGGAGCACTAATATCAAATCACAGAAGAAGTATGTTTTAAATATAAGAGCTAATATTATATTATTTTTGGGAGCAGTATTGAGCACCGATATGGGGGAGAGTTCAGACAACTCACAGCCCCCATAAATCATGTAGCCATCATGGGTAGAAAAGGGTCATACTTTTTAGATGATTCCTTTAGTGCTTTTTAGCATAGACTAGTGGATCCACTTAGTAGTTCAGGTTCTATACCCTCGGCAAGGTATAGGACGGCCCTGGCAGCGTGAGGTAAAATGTTGTATCATCACAATAGCTCTTAAGTGATGGTTGTCGGTTAGAGAAACTCCCACAAAAGTAATTGTATTCTTATATACACAGATTATTTGTATTTTTACATACATTTCAGAGTTATATGTATCTTTGCATACACACATAGTTGACATCATATTTTAAACAACTTTTCTTTATATTGCACTTGTTTTAAACTACTTTATATTGAAATGAGTTCAGTTATGTTGAGTTGAGTTGGGCCAGGTAAGTTCTTCAGATTCCTTTCAAGCCTATGTTGTGTTTAGCATTCCAACTCGCATACTCGTACATTCAATGTACTGATGTCAGTTGGCCTGCATCTTATTATGATGCAGACACAGGTAACTAGGATCAGCATCCAGCGCATCGTTGATCCAGTGAGCACTCCAGAGTCAGTTGGTGAGCCTCCTTGCATTCCGGAGAACTTTTTTTATCGCTTTCAGTTTTATTATTAGTTTATTAGGATGTCGTGGGCCTGTCCCGACATCCATCTCAATTTTTTAGAGGCTTCATAGACAGACAATCAGTTAGTTAAATTCATTTGTCACTACTTTATTATTGGCTTATGTTTTTGAGACTTGAGGTTTCCATTTTGGCCAAGTTGAATGTTGACTTTTAAACATTCTCAGTTTTTATCATTATAAATATGCATATAGTCTTCCACTGAGTAAGTAAGCCAGGCCAAGTATTCGCTTGGGACCAACAATGGTTCTCGAGTGCCAGCCACGTCCAGGGTGTAGGCTCAGGGCGTGACAAACTTGGTATCAGAGCACTGAGTTCAAGAGTCCTAGGGAGTCTATAAATCCATGTCTGTAGAGTCATGGTTATCGGAGTGAAGCATGCCACATCTATAATTAGGAGGCTGCAACACTTAGGAAAATTTCTCACTTCTTTTACACTCATTTCGTGCATTAGAGTTTGATCTCTAAAAGGTTTCTTTATAATCCGTGCTTGCGCGTGTTTTCAGATAATCATGCCACCATGAAGAGATGTCAGAGGTCGCCCTGCTAGGTGTAACGTTGAGGAGCAAGAGTTACCGAATGCACCTGAAGTGCAACCTCAAGGAGAAGTCACTAATACTGAATTAAGAGAAGCAATTAGGATGTTGAGTCAAGCTGTGACTAACCAGGTTGGGCAGCAAAGAGGAGCTCAACAAGAAGGGGCTGACACTTCAAGGATTCGTGAGTTTTTGAGGATGAACCCTCTAAGTTTCATGGGTTTGAGCACTAGAGAGGATCCAAAGAATTTTATTGAAGAAGGTATTTGAGGTTATGCATGTTGCCAATGCAGAGCGAGTTGAACTAGCTGCATATCAACTGAAGAATGTTGCTAGGACTTGGTTTGATCAGATGAAAGAGAGTAGAGCTGAGGGTGTACCACCTGCAAATTGGGCCTGTTTTGAAGAGGCTTTCTTGGGGCGTTTCTTTCCCCGAGAACTGAAAGAGGCTAAGGTACGAGATTTCCTCACCCTTAAGCAAGATTCTTTGAGTGTTCATGAGTATGGGTTAAAGTTCACCCAACTATTCCATTATGCTCCAAAAATGGTTGCAGACATGAGGAGTTGAATGATCTTGTTTGTTGCTGGGTTGGCTCGTCTGTCGAGTAAAGAAGGTAGGGATGCAATTCTGATAGGTGACATGGATATCTCAAGGTTAATGGTATATGTGCAGAAGGTTGAGGAAGAGAAGCTAAGGGATAGATAAGAGTTTAAGAATAATAGAGCTAAGACAAGGAGCGAGTTCGGACAGCAGAAGAGTAATGCCAATCGGTCATCCTTCCAACAGAAACAAAAGGGTCCTGCTCCATCATCTGCTAGTGCACCTGCACCTAAGAACAAATGTGAGTATAATAGTCAAATTTTTAGAGCTAAACCTGTTTATTCTCAGGGTAGCATGGCGCAAGGGGGTAGTAAGCCTCCTGCCTGCGCTAAGTGTGGTAGGAACCACTCATGTACATGTCATGAGGGCTCCACTGGTTGTTTCAAATGTGGTCAAAATGGGATTTTCATGCGAGAGTGTCCAAAGAACAAGCAGGGAAATGGTAATGGGGGCAATATAGCTCACTCTTCTTCAGTTGCTCCACCAGACAGAGCTGCACCTAGAGGAGCTACTTCCGGTACTAGCGGAGGAACAAACTGCTTGTATGCTATCAATAATCGCCAAGAGCAAGAGGATTCGCCAGATGTTGTCATGGGTAAGATCTAAGTCTTTGACTTTACTATTTATGCTTTGCTAGACCCAGGAGCTAGTTTGTCTTTTGTAGCTCCATATGTTGCTATGAATTTTGATATAATTCCTGAGTAACTTAGTGAATCATTCAGTGTTTCTACACATGTTGGTGAGTCTATTCTAGCAGAGAAAGTCTATCATGATTGTTCTGTTTCTGTCAATCACAAGAGTACCATGGCTGATTTAATTGAGTTAGACATGGTAGATTTTGATGTCATTTTTGGTATGGACTGGCTTCATGCCTGTTATGCCTCAGTTGATTGTAGAACTCGAGTTGTCAAGTTTCAGTTTCCAAATGAGTCAGTCTTAGAGTGGAAAGGCAGTTCAGCAGTGCCTAAAAGTCATTTCATTTTGTACCTTAAGGAAAGGAAGTTAGTTTCTAAGGGGTGTGTCTATCACTTAGTCCGAGTTAATGACGCTAGTGTTGAGATACCTCTTATTCAGTCAGTTTCGTAGTAAGAGAGTTTCCAAAAGTCTTTCCTGAGATCTTCCCGGAGTCCCTCATGAAAGAGAGATAGACTTCGGTATAGACCTTCTTCCAGATACTCGTCCTATATCTATCCCGCCATATAGAATGGCACCAGCAGAGTTGAAAGAGCTTAAAGAGCAGTTAAAAGATCTTTTAGATAAGGGCTTTATTCGACCAAGTGTCTCACCTTTAGGTGCTCCGATCTTGTTTGTAAGAAAGAAAGATGGTTCCCTTAGGATGTGTATAGATTACCACCAATTGAACAAGGTTACCATTAAGAACAAATATCCTCTCCCAAGGATTGATAATTTATTCGATCAACTTCAGGGTGCCACATGTTTCTCTAAGATAGATCTCAGATCAAGCTACCATCAGTTAAGAGTAAGGGAATGCGATATTCCAAAGACAGCTTTCAGGACTTGTTATGGTCATTATGAGTTTTTGGTCATGTCTTTTGGCCTGAGTAATACACCAACAACGTTCATGGACCTTATGAATAGAGTCTTCAAATCTTATTTAGATAGGTTTGTTATCGTCTTCATTGATGACATACTAATCTATTAAAGGAATGAAGAAGACCATGCTAGTAATCTCAAAATAGTACTTCAGTCTTTGAAAGATAATGAGCTATATGCTAAGTTCTCTAAATGTGAGTTTTGGCTTGAGTCTGTGGCATTCTTAGGCCACATTGTGTCTGGAGAGGGATTTAAAGTTGATACTCAGAAAATAGAGGCAATGCAGAATTGGCCTAAACCCACATCTCCAACTGACATTAGGAGTTTCTTGGGTTTGGTTGGCTATTATAGAAGGTTCGTAGAGGGGTTCTCATCTATTTCAGCCCCTTTGACCAAGTTAACTCAGAAGATAGTGAAGTTTCAATGGTCTGAAGCTTGTGAGAAAAGCTTTCAGGAATTGAAAAAGAGGTTGACTACTGCCCAAGGTTTGACCTTACCAGAAGGTACGCAAGGCTTTGTTGTTTATTGTGATGCGTCTACAGTTGGTTTGGGTTGTATGTTGATGCAGAATGGCAAGGTTATAGCTTATGCCTCCAGACAGTTGAAAGTTCATAAGAAGAATTACCCAACTCATGATCTAGAGTTGGCTGTCGTAGTTTTTGCTTTGAAAATATGGCGTCATTATCTTTATGGTGTTCATGTAGATGTATTCATTGATCACAAGAGTCTTCAGTATGTATTTACTTAGAAAGAGCTTAATCTCAGACATAAGAGGTGGTTAAAATTACTCAAGAATTATGACATGAGTATTCTTTACCACCCAGGTAAGGCTAATGTTGTTGCTGATGCCTTAAGCAGGTTGTTTATGGGTAGTACCACCCATGTTGAGGAAGAAAAGAGAGAGTTAGCAAAAGATGTGCATAGACTTGCACGCTTGGGAGTCAGACTTATGGATTCCACAGAAGGAGGAGTAGTGGTGATGAATGGGGTTGAATCATCATTAGTGTCAGAAGTAAAAGGCAAGCAAGACCAAGACCCTACTATGCTTGAATTGAAGGCAAATGTTCATAAGCAAAAAATAATGGCATTTGAACAAGGGGGAGATGGTGTATTGAGGTATCAAGGCAGGTTGTGTATACCAATGGTGGATGGGATCCAAGAGAGGACCATGGAGGAAGCTCATAGCTCCAGATATTCCATTCATCCGGGTTCCACAAAGATGTATCGTGATCTGAGAGAGGTATATTGGTGGAATAGCATGAAGAAGGGCCTTGCAGAATTTGTTGTTAAGTACCCAAATTGCCAACAAGTTAAAGTAGAGCATTAAAGGCCCGGTGGTTTGGCTCAGAATATAGAACTTTCAGAATGGAAGTGGGAGATGATCAATATGGACTTCATCACAGGTTTACCAAGGTCTCGCAGGCAACATGATTCTATTTGGGTGCTTGTCGACAGAATGACAAAATCAGCCCACTTTTTACCGGTAAAGACCACCCATTCAACAGAAGATAATGTCAGGTTGTATCTTCAGGAGGTGGTAAGACTTCATGGAGTCCTTGTTTCGATTATATCATATAGGGGTGCTTAATTTACTGCACAGTTTTGGAAGTCATTCCAGAAAGGCTTGGGTTCAAAGGTGAACTTGAGTACTGCTTTTCATCCTCAGACAGATGGTCAAGCAGAGCACACTATTCAGACCTTAGAGGATATGTTGAGGGCCTGTGTGATTGATTTCAAAGGTAATTGGGATGATCACCTACCCCTTACTGAATTTGCATAAAATAATAGTTACCACTCTAGCATCCAGATGGCTCCATATGAAGCTCTTTATAGGAGAAGATGCATATCTCCTATTGGATGGTTTGAAGTTGGTGAAGCAGGGTTGATAGGACCAGATCTAGTTCATCAAGCTATGGAGAAGATGAAAGTGATTCAAGAGAGGTTGAAAACGGCGCAGAGTCGTCAGAAATCCTACATTGATGTTAGGAGAAGGGCATTAGATTTCGAAGTAGATGATTGGGTATATCTTAAAGTTTCACCCATGAAGGGTGTTATGAGGTTTGGTAAGAAAGGGAAACTTAGTCCCCGGTATATTGGCCCTTAAAGAATATCGAAAAGCGTAGGTAATATAACTTATGAGTTGGAGCTACCACAAGAGTTAGTCGCGGTTCATCCGGTGTTTCACATCTCCATGTTGAAGAAATGCATGGGCGATCCTTCATTGATCATACCAACTGAAAATATTGAGATCAGGGATAACATATCTTATGAGGAGATTCATGTTCAGATTCTAGATCGCCAAGTTCACAAGTTGGGGACAAAAGAGGTAGCATCAGTCAAAGTCCTTTGGAGGAACCAATTTGTTGTGGAAGCTACTTGGAAAGTTGAGAAGGATATAAAGAAGAGATAGCCACATCTCTTTGAATCCGGAGAAAGTGCAGACCAAGGTACTAATTCTCTTCTTAGTCCTCTTTAAATTATGAGTGAGCATGTTGTTTGTTTGCATTTTCTTGTTGGGTGTTTGAACCTAATGTTACCATCCTTATCCTAGTAAGAAGTAATCTCATTCGGCAAGGTATAGGACGGCCCTGGCAGCGTGAGGCAAAAGACTGTATCATCACAATAGCTCTTAAGTGATGGTTGTCGGTTAGAGAAACTCCCACATAAGTAATTGTATTCTTATATACACAGTTTATTTGTATTTTTACATACATTTCAGAGTTATATGTATCTTTGCATACACACAGAGTTTACATCATATTTTAAACAACTTTTCTTTATATTGCACTTGTTTTAAACTGCTTTATATTGAAATGAGTTTAGTTATGTTGAGTTGAGTTGGGCCAGGTAAGTTCTTCAGATTCCTTTCAAGCCTATGTTATGTTTAGCATTCCAACTCACATACTTGTACATTCAATGTACTAATGCCAGTTGACTTGCATCTTATTATGATGCAGACACATGTAACTAGGATCGGCATCCAGCGCATCGTTGATCATGTGAGCACTCCAGAGTTAGTTGGTGAGCCTCATTGCATTCCAATACACTCATTTTATTGCTTTTAGTTTATTATTAGTTCATTAGGATGTCGTGGGCCTGTCTCGACATCCATCTAAGTTGTTTAGAGGCTTCATAGATAGACAGTCAGTTAGTTAAATTCATTTGTCACTACTTTATTATTGGCTTATGTTTTTGAGACTTGAGGTTGCCATTTTGGTCAAGTTGAATGTTGACTTTTAAACATTTTAAGTTTTGATCATTAAAAATATGCATATAGTCTTCCGCTGAGTAAGTAAGTCAGGCCAAGGGTTCGCTTGGGACCAGGAATGGTTCTCGAGTGCCAGCCACGTCCAGGGTGTAGGCTCGGGGCGTGACAGATCACAATCCATCAACACATATAAAATTACTACATTCGAGATGGATGATAACATAATTCAAGTAGTTAAATTACAACATGCATAATTCTATCATATTCTACTTGTATCAATGAATACCCACACTTTGAGATCGAATTTGGGAAAATAAGGGGATTCATGGATTCTTGGGGAATTCAACATAAAACCATATAAAATCAACAATATATCCATAATAAAACATAATCCAATCATTAAAAACGAATTTGAAAGGAATCCATGAGATTGAAGTCAAACCCTAACTTTTGGGATTTCTAGCTTTGAAATTGGGGATTTTGAAGGGGCTCCATGGATGAAATCTATCCATGGATGAAGAGCTACCATAACTTGATGAAGAAATCCAACGAATTTGAGTGTAAAATCTTGTTCCTTCAACCCTAGCTTTACCTTTCTTCTTCTTCTTCCTTGGAGTTCTAGAGAGAGTTTTTGGGGGAAAGTTGGTTTTGATTTGGGATTTAGAAATTATGATTTGGATGACTTAGTTTAGGGACTTTAAAACCTTATATAGTTAGTTTAATTTAGTGTAAAATGATGCCACTTAATATTTAATTAAAAAAGAAAACCCCAAAACACCCCTAAGTGTAACTACCAAATGGCAGTTCCCAAGCCCCGTCCACGACCACCACTGACGGACCGTGGTAGGACCCATGGCTCATGCTGGTGAACACCCTCACCCATAAGGCATGGGTCCACCTACTATTTGTGGTTCCCCTTCGTAGGTGGACTGCCCTGGTATAATTTTTGTCACCTTTTGAAGGGTCCTCCTCAAGGACCCATGGTTGGTCCTTGGGGGGTCGTACCTTAACGTTTTAACCCAAAGACATATCTATTGAGTACCGGGAGTTATTTACGACTCTAACCCTTACGTTAGGCTCTAGTTTAGTCTTCTAGTTTCTGAAATGTTACAATACATCGGACTCCACATTCAGCTCACGTGGTTTTATGTCGGTTAATAGTAGCTCCCACAGTCAGACTCTAGTTTATTTGACCAGGTTTTTAGTTATACTTCAGTAGTTAGTCTCAACATGTTATGTTAATAATCAGTACTTGGTAATTGCATTCAGTTAAGTTCTTTTCAGTTATAATTCAGTATTTATATTATGTTCAAATTATATCATTGCTCAGTTATGCTTTGTTCAGCTTATGTATTTTCTTCAGCTATTATCTATATCCTGCCTGCTCAGTACATTTCAAGTACTGACGCATACTCTGCACTACATTCTTTAATGATGTAGGTTCAGGTACTCAGTATCCAGATCACGCATAGATCGGTTCCCGATCCGTATTCAGTATCTTCAGTGGTGAGTCTTCATACTTCGAGGACAATAGACATGTTTTTCATATTCAGTCTTTCATTTCAATTTCAGTTTTGCTAGAGTTAGTTGGGGGCATGTCCCAACAACTCTAGTCAATTAGAGGCTTTTTCAGACATAGTATTAGAATCAGCTTTAGCTTTTGAGTGATTGTTCAGTATCACTGAACTCTTAGTAATTTTATTTATATTCAGATCAATATTAAGTATTCCTACTCTTTCAGTTAATGTTTTAGCTTCCGCATAGTATCTCTTTATTCAGTTGTTTTAATATGCTTATGATATGTCAGCTTCAGGGTTACCTTGGGGTCACTCGTTATCCTAGGTCCTGTGTTACTTCAAGGGGGTAGCTTTGGGGATTGACAAATATAAAGATAAGTCACACAACCCCTCTCTTGGCAATTACTCAAAATCACAGAATTCCCACAACAGTTATGGATATCACATAAGCCTCCACACAGGCTAAGAAAAACAAATAGGCATCATACGTATTAAGGCCTTATTTGTTTTCATTAAGATTAAGACGTCTGAATCTGAATGCATGTCTGAATGATTAAGATATTGTCTCTAGATCTGTACGCTGAATGATTAAGATTGTTTGTTTTTTAGTGTCTGAATGTATATAATTCATAATTATATAAGCATAATAAATATATAATTCAAATAAAATTATATTTTGGTGTTTATATAATAAAATATTTTTAAAAGATAATTTAAACAAAAAAATTATTATGTGATTAAAATATAATATTTTTAAATAAATTGTTTCATTTGTATGTAAGAAAAAAAAACCCTAAATTAATAATATGTTTATAGGTGTGTGTAAATATTTAAGGCCTCGTGCTATAATTTGAAGACGTTCTTGGCACATATCCAAAAACATACCAGAATAAAAAAAGGCAACCCAAATAAATGTATAACCTCTTATTAACTAGAACTAGTTCTTAATTTTATAAATAATAATATTACTATGTGAAGTTAAACGGTTAGTGCCTTTTGAGAATACAAACAAAAAACTAAGTAGTATGTAAGAATAAAAAAGGTAACCCTAAATTAATAATGGCCCTCTTGTTATAAGTTGTTATAATTTGGTGTTAGGCTACTAATTTTATTGAGACGTTCTTGGGTCCATAACCAAAACATAGAATAAAAAAGGCAACCCAAACAAAAGTCTAACCTCTTATTAACTAGAACTAGTACTTAGTTTTATAAATAATAATATTACTATATGAAGTTAAATGATTGATGGGTTATTAACTAGAACTAGTTCTTAATTTTATAAATAATAATATTACTATGTGAAGTTAAACGCTTAGTGCCTTTTGAGAATACAAAAAAAGAAGAAGTAGTATGTAAGAATAAAAAAGACAACCCTAAATTAATAATGTCCCTCTTGTTATAATTTGGTGTTAGGCTACTAATTTTATTGAGACGGATCCAATAACATATAAGAATAAAAAAGGTAACCAAACCAAATGTCTAACCTCTTATTAACTAGAACTAGTTCTTAGTTTTATATATAATAATATTACTATATGAAGTTAAACCGATTGGTTCTATTTGAAAATATAAACAAAAATCAAGTAGTATGTACGAATAAAAAATCCAACCTTAAATTAATAATATTTGTGTGCATGTGTGTAAATATTTAAGGCCTCCTTTTATAATTTGGTGTTAGGCTTTTAATTTTATTGAGACGTTCTTGGCATCACATTTTCTTTTAGAAAAAAAAAGAAAAACATAATACCTAAACTTTTTTAGCATAGGCTTTGTATTATCAAATAAGCACACGAGACAACTAATTTTATAAACAAAATCTAAAATTGCAAGCAAAATTTTAGAGTTCTTGAGAAGCAAACAGTAACACCAAGAATATTTTGAAGATACAAATTAATAAACAAAGTATTTGTAATTTTTTTTTGAAAACATACTTGTTCAAGAGGAAAAAAATTCAACACCCATCTAAAAGAGGGAAGCATACTCTAATATTAGAGAGAGAGGGATAGAGAACAATTCATATAAGAGAAAGAATAACAATGTATGTTAATGGATAGAGTGGGAGAGAGGGCAACATATATAGGGAGAAGAAATAAGGATGCTTAAATTTTGCAGGGAAATAAATTAGCATTAAAAAGAGTCTGACTAGAAATAAGGCTCCCCCATAGATCTGAGCAAATCAGGATCAGTTCAGTGATTATTTTTTTAAAATTAAAAATAGAGGCACTTAATGGTCCAATGCCTGAATCATTCAGATTCAGACCTCCATTAAGTGTAAACAAATGAGACCTAAAATAGGAAGATCAACACTTACCAGCCTCTAAAATACATACTACAACTCATTTCACAATTGATGTAACACCCCGTAACTAGAAAGAACTAGAAAGAAGTTAAAAATTGGAAATAGTCATTTTTGGAAAGAATATAAAAATATGGAAAATATGTCAAGTATGTTAAGTTGGATTTTTGATCAACTTCAAACGACCATAACTCCTAACTCAGGATGATTTAGGTGTGTTTCCAGATATCGTAGGAAATATCTTGGAATAATCTTTCCAACGCCGCCGAGTTTGCGCAATTCCGAGTTCGTATGAGTGAGATATGACCATTTGAAGTTGGGTTATTCAAATAAGGAAAGTCTAAAACCGGATTTTGGAAGGGTATTTTAGTCTTTTCCTTACCCAATTAATTTAATTCATTTTTAATGAATTAATTAGGGTCAAAACTGAATTGGTTCAGTTTGCACAATTGGAAATTAACGCTAGGGTTCTAGAGAGAAGAACGCAACAGAGAAGAGAAGAGGAAAATCAAGATTCGTCGTCTTCGTAAGGAATTGATTTCGGGTTTCATCAAGGATTTGATACTACAAGGTATGTGAGACTTTCAGAACGTTGGGTCCATTCACCCACGTGCCAAACATGTTTAATTCAGCGTAAATTCGTTCTAAAAGATTGGAAGTTTGAATGTTCTTGATGGGTGTTCTTCAATTGCTTTTGTTCTTGAATTTGGGTTGAGATTGAGAAGTTTCTTGAGATTAGAGCGTTGATTCCTTGAGTTGTTTGAGTTAGAGTTTTGTGTATATGTTCTGAGTATCTGATTCTAAAGAGCATTTGAGAAAAGGGATCGAGTTTAGTGAATTTAGATCAGAAAATGAGAAGAAAAATTTGTCAGACTGTACCTGGGGGAGGGGGGAGTCTGGCGCGGCGCGCCCCATCTGCACCAGAGAGGCTAGGGCGGCGCGCCAGAGACGCGCCTGAATCGTCTGCCTCCACTCATTTTTCGTCGTTTAGTCCATTTAAGTCCTCCTAAAGTGTACTAACCTATTCTATTGATTCTAACTACTCTAAATGACTTCTAAGCATCTAGAAATCATCCAGAAACATGAATCATAACCTAGAATCCATAAATTCAAATTCAAGGAAAGTTAAGAGCCAAGCCTAGGAAGTTCTTAGAGTCATTTCAAAAAGTCTTTTGCAAGTGCTTTTAACTTTGTTTTAAGACTTGAAGTTCAAGTTGAGTAAGGAGTAAGAAGTAAAGAATGAAGTTCATTTCTCCAACGATTATAAGGGAACTAAGTATTTCCAAGTGTCTAAAAATGTTTTCACATTTGAACAAGAAAAGGAAACACCAATTTCCAAAAACAGCTTTTAAGCTAAGTTTTGAGTAATTATCTCAAACCAAAGAAAGAAGTTTTGTTTTAAAAACATATGAGCTAAGTATATTTTTAGGAGTAGTATTGAGCATCGATAAGGGGATGCGAGTTCATAATAACTCAAGTCTCCATAAACCATGCAGCCATCATGGGTAGTAAATGATCATACTTTTTAGATGATTCCTTAAGTGCTTTTTAGCATAGACTAGTGGATCCACTTAGTTAAGGCATTCTATATGACGGAAAAGTATAGGACAGTTTTGGCAGCATGGGCAAGACGTTGTATCACCACTTAGGCTCATAGTGGGGTTGTCGATTAGAGAACTCCCACAGAAACTATATTACTTTATTATATGAGTAAAGTTGAGTTTGTTATTGCATTTCTTTAACAAATTGAGTTGTTATTTACTATTCTAAATGCTTTGTATAAATTGCACTATTATTGTTGTTTTACACTGCATTTGAGTTGAGTTATTCATGAGTTGAGTAAAGCCAAGGTAAGTGTTTCTTTCAGATTCCTTTCAAGCTTATGTTATGTTTAGTATTCCCCTCGCATACTCGTACATTCAATGTACTGATGTCATTTGACCTGCATAGTTGTTATGATGCAGACACCGGTAACCATGATCAGCATCTAGTGCCTCGTTGATCCAGTTGAGCACTCAGAGTCTGTTGGTAAGCCTCCTTGCTTTCTGGAGGGATCTTTTTTACATTGCTTTCTAGTATTTCAATTGTTAGGATGATCGGGGGTCTTGTCCCGACATCTCTCTTTATTTTAGAGGCTTCATAGACAGATAGTTATAGTTCTTTAGTCTTATTCATTTCAGTTGTATATGTTTAAGACTTGAGTTGCCATTTTGGCTAAGTTATTATCTCTTAAGTTATTGAATGAGTTATACTTGTTATGTTTAAGTCTTCCACTGAGTAAGTAAGTCAGGCCAAGGGTTCGCTTGGAGCCAGCAATGGTTCTCGAGTGCTAGTCCCGCCTAGGGTGTAGGCTCGGGGCGTGACAAACTTGGTATCAGAGCACAGAGTTCAAGAGTCCTAGTGAGTCTATGAAGACGTGTATGTAGAGTCCTAGTTATCGGTGTGAAGCGCGCCACATCTATAATTAGGAGGATGCAACATTTAGGAATTTCCTTCACTTTCTTCATACTCATTTCGTGCGATAGAGTTCATTTCTATATAGTTTCTTTCTAACTTGTTCTTGCGTGTAACCGATTGTGAGTTGGACTATTTTTTAGAGTTCTTCCATGGGGCGCTTCTTTCCCTGTGAGCTAAGAGAAGCAAAGAGATGGTTACCGACATGAGGAGCAGGATGAGTTTATTCGTTGTTGGGTTACCTCGTCTGTCAAATAAGGAAAGTAAGGCAGCCATGCTAATAGGTGACATGGGCATAGCAAAGCTGATGATCCATGTGCAACAAGTTGAGGAGGACAAGCTAAGCGATAGGGAAGCGTTTAAGAACAAGAGAGTTAAGACATCAGGGAATGAATCCGAGCAGCAAAAGAGTAAGGCGAACCAGTCTTCTTTCCAACATAAGCAGAAGGGACCTGCTCCATTATCTGTTAGTGCACCTGCACCAATGAGAAAATATGAGTACAATAGTCTGAATTCACAGCGCTTCAAGGCTAGACTTGCCTAATGTCAGGGTAGCGTGGCACAAGGAGATAACTGGGCTCATGCATGTGCTAAGTGTGGTAGAATCCACCCAGGTAAGTGTTGCGATGGCTCCACAGGTTTTTTCAAGTGTGGACAAGAGGGTCACTTCATGAAAGAGTGCCCTAAGAACCACCAAGGTAATATGAATCAGGGCAATAGAGCCCAATCTTCATCAGTTGATCCTCCAGACATGGTTGTATCTAGAGGAGCTACTTCAGGGGTAGGTAGAGGAGGAAACCGTTTGTATGCTATCACTAGTCGCCAAGAGCAAGAGGACTTGCCAGATGTTGTCACTGGAATGATCCAAGTCTTTAACTTTAATAGTTATACTTTGCTAGATCCAGGAGCGAGTTTATCCTTTGTAACTCCATATGTTGCGATGAATTTTAATGTTCTTTTTTAGAAACTTAGTGAGACATTCAGTGCTTCTACACCTGTTGGTGAGTCTATTCTAGCAGATAGAGTCTATCGTGATTGTCCCATTTTCGTCAATCACAAGAGCACCATGGTTGATATAGTTGAGTTAGACATGGTAGATTTTGACATCATTCTAGGTATGGACTGGTTTCATGCATGTTATGCCTCCATTGATTGTAGAACTGGAGTTGTTAAGTTCCAAATTCTTAATGAGCCAGTCTTAGAATGGAAAAGTAGTTCATCAGTGCCTAAGAGTCGTTTTATTTCGTACCTTAAGGTAAGAAAGTTAGTTTCCAAAGTTTGTGTCTATCACTTGGTCCGAGTTAATGACTCTAGTGTTGAGATACCTCATATTCAATTAGTTTCAGTAGTAAAAGAGTTTCCAGAAGTCTTTTCTGATGATCTTCCCAAAGTCCCTCATGAGAGAAAAATAAACTTTGATATAAACATTCTTCCAGATACTCGTCCTATATCTATTCCGCCATATAGAATGGCACCATCAGAGTTGAAAGAGCTTAAAGAACAGTTAAAAGATATCCTTGATAAGAGCTTTATTCAACCAAGTGTCTCACCTTGGGGCACTCCAGTCTTATTTGTGAGGAAGAAAGATGGTTTCCTTAGGATGTGTATTGATTACCGCTAGTTGAACAAGGTTACCATCAAGAATAAGTATCCTCTATCGAGAATTGATGATCTTTTGATCAGCTTCAGGGTGCTACTTTTTTCTCTAAGATAGACCTCAGATCAGGCTACCATCAGTTGAGGGTAAGGGAATGTGATATTCCGAAGACAACATTCAGGACCCGTTATGGTCATTATGACTTCCTAGTTATGTCATTTGGTTTGACCAATGCGCCTGCAACATTCATGGACCTTATGAATAGAGTATTCAAACCTTATTTATATATGTTTGTTATCATATTCATTGATGACATACTAATCTATTCATGGAATGAAGAAGATCATGCTAGTCATCTCAGAATAGTTCTCCAAACTTTAAAGGATAGAGAGTTGAATGCCAAGTTCTCTAAGTGTGAGTTTTGGATTGAGTCTGTGGCATTCTTAGGCTACATTGTGTCTGGAGAGGGAGTTAAAGTTGATACTCAGAAAATAGAGGCAGTGCAGAATTGGCCTAAACCCACATCTCCAACTGACATTAGGAGTTTCTTGAGTTTGGTTGGCTATTATAGAAGGTTCGTAGAGAGGTTCTCATCTATTTCATCCCCTTTGACCAAGTTAACTCAGAAGATAGTGAATTTTTAATAGTCTGAAGCTTGTGAGAAAAGCTTTCAGGAATTGAAAAAGAGGTTGGCTACTGCCCAAGTTTCGACCTTACCAGAAGGTACGCAAGGCTTTGTTGTTTATTGTGATGCGTCTACAGTTGGTTTGGGTTGTGTGTTGATGCAGAATGGCAAGGTTATAGCTTATGCCTCCAGACAGTTGAAAGTTCATAAGAAGAATTACCCAACTCATGATCTAGAGTTGGTTATCGTAGTTTTTTCTTTGAAAATATGGCGTCATTATCTTTATGGTGTTCATGTAGATGTATTCATTGATCACAAGAGTCTTCAGTATGTATTTACTTAGAAAGAGCCTAATCTCAGACATATGAGGTGGTTAGAATTACTGAAGGATTATGAAATGAGTATTCGTTATCACCCAGGTAATTCTAATGTTGTTGTTGATGCCTTGAACAGGATGTCTATAGGCAGTACCACCCATGTTGAGGAAGACAAGAGAGAGTTAGCAAAAGATGTGCACAGACTTGCACGCTTAGAAGTTAGACTAATGGATTCCACAGAAGGAGGAGTAGTGGTGATGAATGGTGCTAAATCATCATTAGTGTCAGAAGTAAAAGAGAAGCAGGACCAAGATCCTATTTTTCTTGAATTGAAGACAAATATTCATAAGCAAAAAGTATTGGCTTTTGAACAAGGGGGAGATGGCGTATTGAGGTATCAAGGTAGGTTGTGTGTACCAAGGGTGGATGAACTCCAAGAGAGGATCATGGAGGAAGCTCATAGCTCCAGATATTCCATCCATCCGGGTTCCAAAAAAAATGTATCATGATTTGAGAGAAATTTATTAGTGGAGTAGTATGAAGAAGGGCATTGCAGAGTTTGTTGTTAAGTGTCCAAATTACCAATAAGTTAAAGTAGAGCATCAAAGGCCCGGTGGTATGGCTCAGAATATAGAACTTCCAGAATGGAAGTGGGAGATGATCAATATGGACTTCATCACAGGCTTACCAAGGTCTCGCAGGCAGCATGATTTTATTTGGGTGATTGTTGATAGAATGACAAAATCAACCCACTTTTTGCCGGTAAAGACTACCCATTCGGCAGAAGATTATGCTAAGTTATATATTTAAGAGGTGGTTAGACTTCATGGGGTACCCGTTTCGATTATATCAGATAGAGGCGCCCAATTTACTGCACAGTTTTGGAAATCATTCCAAAAAGGCTTTGATTCAAAGGTGAACTTAAGTACTGTCTTTCACCCTCAGACAGATAGGCAAGCAAAGCGTACTATTCAGACTTTAGAAGACATGTTGAGGGGAAGTGTGATTGATTTCAAAGGTAATTGGGAAGATCACCTACCCCTTATTGAATTTGCTTACAACAATAGTTACCACTCTAGCATTCAAATGGCTCCTTATGAAGCTCTTTATGGGAGAAGATGCAGATCTCCTATTGGGTGGTTTGAAGTTGGTGAAGCAGGGTTGATAGGACCAGATTTAGTTCATCAAGCTATAAATAAAGTGAAAATGATTCAAGAGAGGTTAAAAAATGCGCAGAGTCGTCAGAAATCCTACACTGATGTTAGGAGAAGGGAGTTAGAGTTTGAAGTAGATGATTGGGTATACTTGAAAGTTTCACCAATAAAAGGTGTTATGAGATTTGGTAAGAAGGGGAAGCTTAGTCCTCGGTATATTGGCCCTTACAGAATATCAAAAAGGGTTGGTAATGTAGCTTATGAGTTGGAGCTACCACAAGAGTTAGCAGCGGTTCATCCAATATTTCACATCTCCATGTTGAAGAAGTGCATAGGCGATCCTTCATTGATCATACCAACTGAAGATATTGGGATCAAGGATAGCTTATCTTATGAGGAGTTTCATGTTCAAATCCTAGACCGCCAGGTTCGCAAGTTGAGGACTAAGGAAGTAGCATCAGCCAAAGTCCTTTGGAGGAATCAATTTGTTGAGGAAGCTACTTGGGAAGCTGAGGAAGATATGAAGAAGAGCTATCCACATCTCTTTGAAACCGGAGAAGTCCCAAACCAAGGTACTAGTTCTCTTCTTAGTACTCTTTAATTTATATACTTGGTGTGTTAGATTTTCTTGTTGGGTGTTTGAGCTGAATGTTAGATGATACACCTTTAGCCTACCAAGAGGAAGCTCATTTGAGGATGAGCGTTCCCAAGGGGGAGATATTGTAACACCCCGTAGCTAGAAAAAACTAGAAAGAAGTTAAAAATTGGAAATAGTCATTTTTGGAAAGAATATAAAAATCTGGAAAATATGTTAAGTTGGATTTTTGGTCAACTTTAAAAGACTATAACTCCTAACTCAGGATGAGTTAGGTGTGTTTCTAGATATCCTAGGAAAGATCTTGGAATAATATTTCCAACGCCACCGAGTTTGCGCGATTTCGAGTTCGTATGAGTAAGATATGACCATTTGAAGTTGGAATGTTAAAATAAGGAAAGTCTAAAACCAGATTTTGGAAGGGTATTTTAGTCTTTTCCTTACCCAATTAATTTAATTCGGTTTTAGTGAATTAATTAGGGTCAAAACTGAATTGGTTCAGTTTGCACAATTGGAAATTAACGCTAGGATTCTAGAGAGAAGAACACAAGAGAGAAGAGAAGAGGAAAATCAAGATTCATCGTCTTCGTAAGGAATTGATTTCGGGTTTCATCAAGGATTTGATCCTACAAGGTATGTGAGACTTTCATAAATTTGGGTCCGTTCACCCACGTGCCAAACATGTTTAATTCAGCGTAAATTCGTTTTAAAGATTGGAAGTTTGAATGTTCTTGATGGGTGTTCTTGAATTGCTTTTGTTCTTGACTTTGGGTTGAGATTGAGTAGTTTCTTAAGATTAAAGTGTCGATTCCTTGAGTTTTTTGAGTTAGATCTTTGTGTATATGTTCTGGGTATCTGATTCTAAAGAGCATTTGAGAAAAGGGATCGAGTTTAGTCGAATTTAGATAAAAAAACTAGAAGAAAAATTTGTTAGACTGTACCTAGGGAGGGTCTGTCGTGGCGCGCCCCATCTGCGCCAGAGAGGCTGGGGCAACGCGCCTGCAGAGCGCCAAAAACGAGCCCCAGTAACTTGGGGTTGGCGCCGCGTGCCAGGGACGTGCCCAAATCGTCTGACCCCACCCATTTTTCGTCATTTAGCCCGTTTAAGTCCTCCTAAAGTGTACTAACACTTTCTATTGATTATAACTACTCTAAATGACTTCTAAACATCTAGAAATCATCCAGAAACATGAATCATAATCTTGAATCCATTCAAATTCAAGGAAAGTTAAGAGCGAAGCCTAGGAAGTTCTTAAAGTCATTTCAAGAAGTTTTTTGCAAGTGCTTTTAACTTTGTTTTAAGACTTAAAGTTCAAGTTGAGTAAGGAGTAAGAAGTAAAGAATGAAATTCATTTCTATAAAGATTATAAGGAAACTAAGTATTCCCAAGTGTCTAAAAATATTTTCACATTTGAATAAGAAAGAGAAATACCGATTTTCAAGAAGAGCTTTTAAGCTAAGTTTTAAATAATTATCTCAAACCAAAGAAAGAAGTTTTGATTTAAAAACATATGAGCTAAGTATATTTTTGGGAGTAGTATTGAGCACCGATATGGGGATGCGAGTTCATAATAACTCAAGTCTCCATAAACCATGTAGCCATCATGGGTAGTAAAGGATCATACTTTTTAGATGATTTCTTAAGTGCTTTTTAGCATAGACTAGTGTATCCACTTAGTTAAGGTGTTCTATATGACGGAAAATTATAGGACAGTTCTGACAGCATGGGCAATATTGTATCACTACTTAGGCTCATAGTGATGGTTGTCGGTTAGAGAACTCCCACAGAAACTATATTACTTTATTATATGAGTAAAGTTGAGTTTGTTATTGCATTTATTTAACAAATTGAGTTGTTATTTATTGTTCTAAATGCTTTGTATAAATTGCACTATTATTGTTGTTTTACACTGCATTTGAGTTGAGTTATTCATGAGTTGAGTAAAGTCAAGGTAAGTGTTTCTTTCAGATTCCTTTCAAGCTTATGTTATGTTTAGTATTCCCCTCGCATACTCGTACATTCAATGTACTGATGTCATTTGGCCTTCATAGTTGTTATGATGCAGACACAGGTTACCAGGTTCAGCATCCAGCGCCTCGTTGATCCATTTGAGCACTCAGAGTCTGTTGGTGAGCCTCCTTGTTTTTCGGAGGGCTCTTTTTTACATTGCTTTCTAGTATTTCAGTTGTTAGGATGATCGGGGGTCTTGTCCCGGCATCCCTCTTTGTTTTAGAGGCTTCATAGACATATAGTTATAGTTCTTTAGTCTTATTCATTTCAGTTGTATACATTTAAGACTTGAGTTGCCATTTTGGATAAGTTATTATCCTTAAGTTATTGAATGAGTTATACTTGTTATGTTCAAGTCTTTCGCTGAGTAAGTAAGTCAGGCCAAGGGTTTGCTTGGGGCCAGCAATGGTTCTCGAGTGCCAGTCCTGCCTAGGACAGTTCTGGCAGCGTGGGTAAGACGTTGTATCACCACTTAGGCTCATAGAGGTGGTTGTCGGTTAGAGAAACTCTCACGGAAACTATATTACTTTATTAAATGAGTAAGTTGAGTTTGTTATTGCATTTCTTTAACAAATTGAGTTGTTATATACTGTTTTAAATGCTTTGTATAAATTGCACTATTATTGTTGTTTTGCATTTGAGTTGAGTTATTCATGAGTTGAGTAAAGCAAAGGTAAGTGCTTCTTTTATATTCCTTTCAAGCTTATGTTATGTTTAGTATTCCCATCGTATACTCGTACATTCAATGTACTGATGCACTTTGGCATGCCTCGTTGTTATGATGTAGACACAGGTAACCAGGATCAACATTTAGCGCCTCGTTGATCCAGTTGAGCACTCAAAGTCTGTTGGTGAGCGTCCTTGCTTTCCGGAGGGGTTCTTTTTACATTGTTTTCTAGTATTTCAATTGTTAGGATGATCGGGGGTCTTGTCCCGACATTCCTGTTTGTTTTAGAGGCTTCATAGACAGATAGTTATAGTTCTTTAGTCTTATTCATTTCAGTTGTATGCGTATAAGACTTTAGTTGCCATTTTGGCTAAGCTATTATCTCTTAAGTTATTGAATGAGTTATACTTCTTATGTTAAGTCTTCCGTTGAGTAAGTAAGCCAGGCCAAGGGTTCTCTTGGGGCCAGCAATGGTTCTCGAGTGCCATTCCCGCCCAGGGTGTAGGCTCGGGGCGTGACAATTGACTTCCTAAGAACATGTTAATTACTCATCTCAGTCTAAAAGAGGGATAGCCAAACCTACCTCAAGGTCAATGCTTCACCCGAACAACTCTATCGGAGAAAGTCCTTGACAACACGCTAATCGGAATAATCCTCAACTATAAAAATTGAAAAGAGTTCATCCAAAGAAGCCCAACGATACCCATATTGATAGGATTTGAAATCAGGGGTAAAATAGTCCAAAAATTACTTCAAAAATCAAAAGAGCAAAACAATTTTTTAGTTAAAACCCAAGTTCTAAAAGCCAAGAGGGATTTGTGGTTGAAAAAACTGTTAAAATTGATTAAGAAATGAGTTCCAAATAACCAAAATACCTTTTGACCAATTTTAGGGGAAGAACCTCAAATCCCTCTTTAAAAATCAAGGTTTAAGAAAAGTTTTCAAAAGATAAAACTTGAAGGAATCGATGAAAATTAAGAAAAGAAAGCTTACCCACACTAGGAATCACTAAGAAGCAAGCAAGAATCGTCTCTCAAAGCTCCAAGAGTTTAAAAATGGTGGAAATGGGAATTTTGTAAAAAATTCTGAATTTAAGTTTTGTCCAGGTGAATTTTACTCATCGCGATCACGACCACTAATTCTTGTGATTGCGAAAGACATGGAAGATATATATCGCAATAGTGAGACACCTTGTCCGCGATCGCGAAGGCTTGGAAAAAGGGAAATCATCGCGAACGCAAGCCTATAGGCTGCGATGGCAAAGGTCACGAAGAAGACACATTGCGATTGCGAGACAGAGGGTCGCGATGATGAAGGTTAAAAATGACCAGAAATTGAAAACCAACAACTCCAACTCAAATAAAAAGCTCTTAATGAACCCTCAGGAATTGTTTGGGGTGCAATAAAAATAAATTGAACATGCTACACCGCTAGAATAGACATTCCAGAATCAATGGAATCATTGTATTTTGAAAATAGGTCAAATGATGGAAATTCCCTCCCGGACTACTCTTAAGGCTTAAAACTCAACTTCTCTCCCAAATGCTCAAAACTCAATCCAAGGCCTCGGAAACCTAACCCATCACTCTACTAACTCAAACTCGACATTATGGACATAATGCAACTGACAAAATTCTCATGAGATGCTCAGAAATAAAAATGTTGACCGAAGTCAACCCTATCAAGAATTTTCAACTTAAGAGGGATCAAATCATAAAAACACACCCGATCATATCGGGGACCACACCAAGCATTCCCAAAACACAAACCAAGCATGAAAATACTACGAAATCAGGTAAAATAGTCATTTCACAACTAAAAGCAAAAACACAAGAAATAAGACATTACAATTCCCCTCCGCCCAAGGGACCAAATGAACTTCTAATGGTATAAATATTGACAGTATTCATTATGGTAGCAGTTCTACAAAATTCATGATTGTCTGCGATCACTACTTTCGTAATCATATATAAAGAATTGTCATCATTGTGTATTTTCTCAACCTCAAATAATTATTCTTCCACAATCATTCTAATATCATAATACTTTCTACTAATATACTTGGACTTAGAATGAAAAGTGGAGTGTTTGGTGAGATAAATAACACTCTGATTATCACAAAATAAGACGAACCTTGATTGCTCAAAGACAATTTTTTTAATAAATTCCTTGATCCAAAGCATCTTTTGGAACTTTCAGTGATGGCAATATATTCAACTTCTGTGGTAGATAGCAATGCATGACTTATGTAGTCTAGATTTTCAAAAAATAGTTCCCCTTACAAAAGTGATCAAATAACCGGTAATGAATTTTAAGTTGTCAAAATTGCCTTTCAAATTAGAAAACAAGTTCAGATTTGCCACTACCAAAGCACAACTCCATATCAGAGTACTTTCTCAATGTACTGCTTGAGGGATAATGGTAACTCCTTTTTATTTATATCTCAATGTATTTGTATGCCAAGAATTTTATTTTCTGGCCCCAAGTCCTTCATTGCAAACGATTTTCTCAACTCCTTCTTAAGGATTGCACTTCTAGATTTATTTCTTCCAACAATCAGCCTATCATCCACATCAGTAATAAGATAATAAAATCATCAATAGAGAACTTAAAGAATACAAAATGATCTCACTAATTTTCAATAACAGATTCAAACTTCAAGTACCACTATCTTGGAACTTGTTTAAAGCCATACAATCTTTTTCTCAGTTTGCAAACATAATTTTTTTTTCTTTAACTATGAACCCTTCAGGCTGTTCCATATTAATCTCTCCATCTAAATTACCATGAAGAAAAGCAGTCTTGACATCCATCTACTCAACCTCTAAATATAGGTTTGCGGCTAAGCGTAGAATCATACAAATAGAATACATTTTTACAACAAGAGAGAAAATTCATCAAAGTCAACTCCCTTTCTCTAGCCAAAACTTTTGACAACTAACCTCACCTTATACTTAGGTGTAGAAGTATGTTGCTCTTGCTTTACTCTGAAGATCCATTTATTTGTTAAAGATATCTTACCTTTCGATAATCCACTAAGTCATATGTGTCATTCGTGTGAAGTGACTATATTCAGATAAAACAATATTATATGATATCACATACACCACACTTTAAAAAAATAAAAACTCTTAAATTTGAAGTTAAAACATTTTAATCATTTAATGTGAAGAGCTTATCCAAAAGTTTCTGAACTTATTGTTAAGAGTTAATGATGCATTAAAAAATTACAACTTGATTTTATTTTTATACTAAACTTTTATCTTCAAAATCAAAATTAATTATATGAATTTACATAGCTGGATTAACTAACATTGGATGACATCCTCGACACACTGTAAACACAATGCAAAGCATCACCATGTTGAGAATCTAATTAGTGTTAAGTCTCAAATATGAAAAAAATAAAAAAAATAGTAAGATACAAAATTAACTTAGGCGCTCAATTAGATAAGAAAAGAGAATCATATAAGTTGATTCATTTATAATTATAGTAAACATGATATATGAAGTGTATAAAATGATACTTGATAAAGAAATGATGAAAAGGATGCCACATGAAGAAACTGCATGACTTGATCATATTTTTTAATATACATGAAGAAGATTTGATCATCCTTTAAGAATGATATATAAAGTGTAAACTCAGCATAAATTGATGGACCATACCATAAGCAATATAACAAAGTAAAATCATGAAAGAAGAAAACATCTCTGGATTTAGAAAACGTAGTATCCCACAATGTTATTAAATCACTAGACCTTGTTCCTTCACATGCAAAGAAGAGGTTGCTAACCAAATAACTATTTATGTATCTACTCCTTCATTGTATTGCTCTTGCAACCAAATACTACTGTCAAGTTATTTTACATGTAGCTATGATTTTCCTTTACCTTCCTTCAACGAGAAAAGTAAAAATAGGAAGCATAACCGAGCTTATGGTTAATATTTTCAGCACTAAATGGGCTTTGCCTTACTAATTCTCTAAAGACATCTAAAGTATCTGAACCATATTTGTAAACAATATGAACATAGTTTGAATCACATTATATTTTTGTTACCTTTTTATTAAGAACCAAAAACTTGTTTTATATTTGGATATTTTCTTCCAATGATGGCAATGAAACAACAGTTGAAATATCACCATCAAAATCACGATGATATTCCTTTACCATCTTCCTCACATTATTAGTCTCGATTCTAATGCCTAGATGATTTGTTGAGTTTAGTCACCGTCCTATGTTCATAAGAAGGAACAAGGTCTAGTGATTTAATATCAACGAGGGATATTAAATTTTCTAATTTCAGAGATTTTCTATTTATTTTTTCTCATTTCACTTTGTGATATTCCTTCTAGTCTGATTCATAACATATAATGAGTTTTCACTTCATATATCTAAATATATCATTCCAATAGAACGATCAAAGAATTTCTTCATGTATCAAATATATCAAGTCATAGTCCCACGTCTAGACTTAACAAGCTTGCTTCTGATTAACTAACAACAGGTCTTAACAATACTTCGTTCAACACTTAATATCTATCTTAATTCACAATCAATTTATTCCATTTAGTTACATAATTAAAATTTATACAAAATTGTATACTACAATAAGTTTTAGATAGTCATGACAATGAACATATCCTCTCTAAAAAGAAGAAAAAATGAATAATATCAAACTAAAATTCACAAAGAGTGATTACCTCAAATCTAAACTTGAGAAACTCAATATCAAATGGAAGACCTCTTCACAAACTAAAATAGAGGTAGAAACTAACTACTTTAAAAGTATTTAAAATTAAAGGTAGGGTGAATAAGTCGTAAATAATACTATTTATTCACCATCTTAAATAAAAAAAAATCATTCACTAAATTGATTTTATTCGGATATAACTCTATTTAAATGATACCACATACACCACACTTATAAAAAAATGAAAACTCTTAAATCCAAAGTTAAAACATTTTAATCATTTAATGTGAAGAGCTTATCCAAAATTTTCTGATTTTTTTTATATGAGATTAAAGAACTATAGCTTTATTTTATTTTTAAACTAAAATAAAGTCAAAATTAATGATGTGAAATTACATAGTTGGATGAACTACCATTGGAGGACATGCTTGGCACACTACAAATTAAATACAAAGCAACACCATGTTAAGCATCTAATTAGTATTAAGTCTTCAATATGAATAAGAATAGAAAATAGTAAGATACAAAATTATTTAGGCGCTCGGTAAGATAAGAAAAAAGAATGATATAAGTTGATTCCTCTATAACTATAGTAAACATGATATATGAAGTACATAAAAATGATACTTGATGAAGAAATTACTCGGTCATCCTTTAAGAATAAGAAGGACGTCACATGAAGGAACTGCATGATTTGATCATATTTTGATACATGAAGAAGATTTGATCGTTCTTTAAGAATGATATATGAAGTGCAAACTCAACATATATTAATAGATCATATCACAAACAATATAACAAAGTGAAATCATAAAAAATAAAAAAATAAAAAAGTGGATTTAGGAAATGTAATATCCTACAATGATATTAAATCATTAGACCTTGTTAATTCCTTCGCATGCAAAGAAGAGGAAGACTAAACACAATAAAGCATTTGAACATTCTTAAGGAGGATCAAACAATGATGAAGATGGTAGAGGAACACCATCTATGAGTCAAATCGTGTCATTTTCAACTGGTGTTTCGTTGCCATCAAAGGATGAAATTATCAAAATATATACCAAGTTTGGAGTCTAAATAAACAGGTAACATAAGTATTATCTGATTCAAACACTGCTAATATTATCTACAAATGTAGTTCAAATCCTTTTGAATGCAAAGTCCTTTTGGTGTTGATAATGTTCATTTTAAGCTGAGTTATCCCTCCTCAAACTCTAAAATTTCATTTTCCTCGCTAAAAGTAGTTTAGGGGAAATCACTAGTACAAGTAAAACAAGTTGGTTGAATAATATTTGGCTGCAAAATGAATACAATGAAGAAGTGTATACATAAATAGCTATTTGGAGTGTACACTCCTCCATGGTATTGGTTGCTTACCAAGTAACTATTTATGTATGTCTTCCTTCATTGTGTTGATCTTGCAATCAAATATTACTCCGCCAAGTTGTTTCACATGTAGCTATGATTTTTCTTTTACCGTCTTTCAGCGAAGAAAGTAAAATCTTAGAGTTTTAGGAAGCATAATTGAGCTTAAGGTCAACATTTTCATTACCAAAAGGACTTTGATTTACTAATTCTCTGAAGGCATCTAAAGCATATGAATCACACTTGTAAATAATATGGCTAGAGTTAAAATCAAATAATACTTTTGTTACCTTTTTATTCAGATCCACAAACTTATTTTATATTTGGATGTTTTCATCCTCTAATGGCAACAAACAGTTGAAATATCACCATCAGAATCACAAATAATGTTCCTTCACCATCTTCTTTACCTCGACTAGAATGTCTAGATGCTTTATTGAGTTTAGTCATACTCCTCTATTCATGTGAAGCAACAAGGTCTAATGATTTAAAATCAACGTGGGATATTAAATTTCCTAATTTCAGAGATTTTCTGTTCTTTTCTTATTTCACTTTGTGATATTTCTCGTAGTATAATCCATCAAAATGTAATGAGTTTTCACTTTATATATCTAATTATATCATTCATGTAGAATGATTAAGTTATTTCTTTATCAAACTATATCAAATCATAGTCTCATGTCTAGACTTAACAAGGTTACTTGTGGTTAACCAACAATATGTCTTAATGATACTTCCTTCAACAATCAATGTTCATCTTATAATTAATTCACAATCAGTTTGTTCCATTTAGTCACATAATTACAAAATTTAGAGACCTTTGTACTACATATGTGTTAGATAGTGATATTGAATACATTCTATCTTAAAAGAAAAAGAAAAAAAGAATAATATCAAAGAAATTCAATAAAGAATGATTACCTCAAATCTAAACTTGAGAAACTCAATATCAAATGACAGACCTCTTCACAAACCAAAATGGAGGTAGAAACTAACTACTTCAAAAATATTTAAAAGTAAAGGTAAAATAAGAGTAAGTCGTGAATAAGACTATTTATTCACCTTCTTAAATAAAAAAATTCATTCACTAAATTGATTATATTTAGATACAACTATATTTAAATGATACCATATACACTACACTTTAAAAATAATAATTGAAAACCCTTAAATCTGAAATGAGTTAAAATATTTCAATCATTTACTGCGAAGAGCTTCTCCAAAAGTTTTTGAATTTATTGTTATGAGTTAATGAAGCATTAAAGTACTATAGCTTATTTTTAAACTAAAATTTTATCTTCAAAATCAAAATTAATGATGTGAAATTTAATCATGAAGTTCTTAAATTTCATGTCTACCTAAAAAGAAATTTATTTCTCGAACCAAGGAACATAAATGTTGATGATTATTTAAACAGTTAGAGAAAAAGGCCTGGTGAATCCCTGATAAACGTTGATGATTATTTAAACAGTTAGAGAAAGAGGCCTGATGAATCCCTGATAAACGTTGAATGTTATCATAAGAAAAGCGGACATTTCATATCATATCTAATTTTAGTTGATGCGTGATGTCTTTTTGAATGGTAAAAATATTTTCTTGAAGCAACCCTAGAAGTTATCAAATATATAAACATGAGGGATAAAAATGTTAATGTGGTGGTAAAGTTAGACATGGCTAAGACATATGATAGGGTCTCCTCGATTTTTTTGACTAAGGTCCTAAGGAGAATTTGGTTTCTCTAAAATTATTATTGACATGGTACCGAAACTTGTGTCTAATATAGATTACCAAAGTGGAGCCTAGAGATTAATAATCTATCATATGATATTGATGTTATTCTCCTCTATTCTAGAGATAAGAGTATCAATAATTAAGATGATGAAGGTGTTTAAAGACTATGAAAATATCTCTGGTTAGATGGTTAACAAGTCAAAGATTTTTTTCTAATCATGATAAAACCCCTTCTTCGATAGTTGCAATCAAAATAAGAAGATTAAATTTCCATGGCTTAGAGAAGCTCATTTTCATAGAAAGTGTGGTTGATTTGCTTCAAAGTTATGAACCTACACTTAACTATCCCATAGCGTAGTGGAGTTTACCAAAAACAGGATGAGTTAAATGTAGTACAATTAGAGGCAGCAAAGAAAATGCGAGTCGAAGATCATATAATTTTTTTGTAAGATACAATAATGGAGATCTAATTATTGTTGAGGCACAAAGCATAAAAATGGCTACAAACATGTAATCAGAGTTGACAACAATTTGAAAAGGCTTTATAATATTGCCTAAACCAAGGATTTCACCAAATCAATCTTCAGACAGATTCTCTAAGTCACAGAATATGATTAGGAGGGATACGGAGAATACCTTGGGAGTTAGAAGAGAGAATGGAAAACTTACTTGAGATTATGGGTCAACGAAACATTCAAATAAGACACATTTTCGGAGAACCTAATCACTTAGTGGTGGACTTCATAACAAACACTACGATAAAAAAAATGGTGGAACGCAATAATTTCATAATTTTAATCAATTACCAATCATGGGAAAGGAAATCTTAAACATGAATAAATAATACATACCAACTAGAGCCGTCAAAATGGGCTTAGCCCATGGGCACGGCCCAATCCTACTCGTTATTGGGGTAGGGTTGGTACAAGATTTTTCAAGCCCATTTAAAACCAGGGCTTATAATCCCGGCCCATATAAGCCCTTGGCCCTTGAGGCTTGATCGGGGCTGGGCAGGGGTCGATCCATGGGCCAAAACTTTTTATTCAAGAGTAATTTGCAATAATCTCACTAGTATATAATCTAATAATTTGAATACACGCTATGTTGTAATATTATGAATCTTCGTACCCAGATACATGTATCTCGGAAGATATGGACTCAAAATTAGGTTAATTTGTTCTAGATACACTCTATCAAAGTAGATTCACATGTATCTAGGAACATATACAAATCTCGCGCCCTCGCCTCCCTCACATCTTGCTTGTCACTCTCTTATCTCACTCGCATATCTGGTAAGCGAGATACATGCTAATTACATTAAATTTTTTCTAGTGTTATTGAAACAACACCATTGTTTGCCATATTTGATTTGAAAATCTTCTCATTTTTTTGATGTTATAGAATTACAAGTTTGAAAAGTAAAAAAGAAGGGTTATCCCGCCCCAGCCTCGGCCCTTCTAAGGTTGGGTTGGATTGAGTATTTTCAGGCCCTGCCAAATGAAGGGTCAGCCCGCCCTAGCTCTTCAAATTCTTTGGCCCGCGAGCCTTGGGCCTGATGAAGCTGGGCCGACCCTTTTTGACAGCTCTAATACCAACAATCAAAATCAAAGCAAGAAGTATAAACAACATCAACAACCTTTAAGCATAGATAGAAACAAATTGAAAGCCAGAGAGTCTCACATCCATTATATTAACCGAATAGTTTATGGACATTTCAAGGGAAAAATAGTTGTGAGAAAACTAACCTAAGATGTCAGCCAACAAAAAGTGATACAGTCATCAGCAAAAAGCTTGATTTAAGGAACTAGATCTGCATTTTATATTCTTGCATCTAGCCAAGATATCAAGAAGAAGGAGCTTGGGAACAACTTGGATTTCTCCGCCTCTACTTCAACTGTGAAAACAGAAGGGGTTATCTTGTAGATCAATTGAAATAAGGGTGAAGAAAAATCAAGAATACTTACAAAGATCTACGAAGTTGGAATACAGGGTTCTAACTCTCTTTCGAGTTTCTCACAAACTCATGGACCCCCACCGGATGGTACACCTTCAATGGAGTAAGCAACACCAAAACTACTTTGAAATCAAAAGGCAACAAAAAAAAGGAATCTACCATTGATTGTTGAGCAAGAAACAACAGATCTATCGACTATGAAGAATCTTTTATCACCCACAGAAGAAGGAAAAGGAGACCAATATTTGAAAGAACCAATGGACACATCCTTAGTGGCAGCGAGAAGAAGATAGAGAAGATGAAAGGACTAGGGTTTAAATTATGAAACCCTATTATGTAGGGTCTTGTTGTTATATACCTGAACTCCGTCACTTTTGGGCCAGCTCAGTTGTAAGTTTTTTTTTTTTTTTTTGAGTTTTTATGGACTCTTTTTTGGAGCCCACTAGAATTTATTTAATTAATAAATAATAGGGCCCAGGACAAAATTTGATTTAAAAAAAAAGAAATTAGCGAACTAGTCACAATCCCTAACATAATTATTAAAAATAACACTTTAAAATAATTATTAAAAATGTCAATATGTCAATATGTCAATATTTTAGAAAATAAAATTGTATCATAATATAATTAATTTTCTTTCCTTTTATTTCTCAAATCAAGCTACATTGGACCATTTTTTACTCCCCTATCCGGTAAAAAACATACTCGCATTACCCAATTACCCCTCTTTCTAGGTTTTACCCCAAATCACTCATTTCTCTCTCTTTCCTTTTTCACCTTTGTTATCTCATTTCCTTGTTCAAGAAAATCAACTCTTTGAATTTTCAAAACTTTGTTCAAGAAAACAATTAATTCTAAAGATTTTTCACCATTAACAAAGGTAAATTTGAAGTCAACAAGTATTTTATGAGATTTCTTGTGATTTTGTTTTCATATTCACCAAGTATTTTGTATTTCAGATTTCCATCTTTTAAACAGTATTATTCTATTTTTTTGTGAGTTTGTTTTCATATTCACCAAGTATTTTGTGAGATTTTCCTCTTTTATATATTTTAGATTTTTCGTCTTTTAAACATTATTGTTCAATTTTTTTTGTTTTCATAATTGAGATTTAGTAGATTGTAGTAATCTACATTGGCATTCATACATCATATATTGTTTGATTTTTTATACATTCATATTTAATAATTTTAAATTTTGCTTATAGCATTACTAATGCATAAGTGAATACGGATTCGGATTTGGTGAACAAAAAATCGGAAAAGAAGAAGAAGGAGGAGGAGGAGGAGGAGCAGAAGAAGAAGAAGAAGAAGAGAATAAGGTTGCGAAAATTGAATTCATATTAGAATTATAATCATATAATTTTTGTTTGTCAACTGTTTTTCTTTTACTCATCATTTGTATTTTTATTAAGAACATTGTATTTCTTTTTTAGTTTGTAGTCATTCCAATAGGTATGCCAAATGGATTTATATTTTTTAAACATAGATGTATCCTATTTTTTTCACAGTCAATTTGTAATTTTCTTAGAATATTGTATCCTTCAGATTCTATTATTTTCACTATATATGCTCTCTTTTTTTCAGAATCTTCTATCCCTATTTATTTCATACTCAATTTGTATTTTTTTTAATATTGTATCCTTCCTCAACAGATTGTATTATTTCCACCATGTATGCTATTTTTTTCCAAAATCTTGTATCCTTTCATAAATCATATTTATATGTAATGATTAGATTATGTTGGGATACAATCAGTAATATTTTTGTAATACAAATAAAAGAAAAATATATTTGGCAGTCATGTAATACAATTTTGACTATCGGATACAATCCATGATTAAGATTTTGATAAAGGAGAAAAATGGAGATTGAAATTGTTAATCTCGAATGAGAAAGGGGATTTCTTTGAAATTGTAACTGATGAGAATTTTAAGTGATATGTTCCTTCTTTTAAAATATTTTCTCCCCTGATTTTCTCATTTCTGTGATAAATAATTGTATTTTTGCAAATTAAACAAATTAAAAATACATAAATCAGATACATAACAAACTAAAATGAGGAAAGACATAAAGTGACACCTGAAGTTGTCCCGAATTTTCAATAAGACACTTTAACTATACGGGTGTCCTATTACCCCACGAAAGTAGTGAATATCTTTGAAAATAGACCACTTTAACCCGCTTTCTCTCTATGTTTGTTTTCACACAAATAATGTGCGTTAATGATATATTTTTCTTCCAAAAAATGAATTAACAAGTGACACGTGTCAGTTTTCTTTTTATCTATTATTTAATTACCTCCCCTTTAAATAAACCATTTTCCCCAATTCTTTCAGAAGATCCGATTTTGACGACTGGTGCTTTTGCTCAATTTGGTCTCCTTGTTGCCTCTTGCTATGTTTGAAGATTTAAACTAAAAACAAAATCTTTTTTTCTCTTGAATGAAGTCAGTCCAAAAAGGTAAGATTCTAACACTTTTTACCCTAAAATAATCCCTAACATGTGATTTTCTTTCCTCCAGAAAATCACAAATACATGTAACGACCTAATTTCGTCGTTAGAGAAAAGTCAATGGAGAAAGAACTGGGGCCAGAAAATTTTTTCGTAGTAACTTGAGATTTCCTAGCCTAGTCCAGATTTGGATGAAATCGGAGTCAGTGAGGTCTAGGGAAATCTGGTAACAAATGGCATATCGATTAATAAATTTGATTACATGAATGGATAGCTAAGACGTTAAGGAACTCGTATGACTTTACGGAATTGAATTCAAACGAGTAGAACTCCTGAAACTGAACTTAGCGTGAATGAGTATTTTCTAAGTGTCATGAGATGAAGGGGTGTTGTGAAACGGGGGTTTGAAATTCTTAAATTTGCTCACTGTTTCCGTGCAAGCCGCCATAGAGGGATTAGTGCCGCCAGGACGGGGCCACTTTGGCGGGACAGACGTGACTTAAGTCGGAAATAAAACCCCAAAAATGTTTTATTTGGTACTTTTCGACTTTGAGAGCTAGGAGACGACCCCAGGAGAGTTCTTGATCATTTTTCACCATTCTTGAGGCTAATGGTAAGGTTTTCACTCCCCGAATCCGTATTTTGATCCGTAGAACATAGTTTCTTGGGTAAATATCATTGGGGAAAGGTTTTGATCTGAAGTTAATGGTGAATTAAGCCCTAATTTGGGTATTGGGATCTTGGGTTGGCCTAGGGTTTATAATGTTGATTATAATTCGGGTAATTAGGTCTCGTTTATTGATCCTTGCGTTAATTGTATGTTTTTAGACCAACGAACAAGTGGGAAGAATCCGGAAAGGGAAGATTCAAGTGTCTTAGGGGATTCAAGCTTGGATTCGAGGTAGGTGATGGTTGTGATTTCATGTTGGTATGATATATGTTTGTAATTGCTCATTATAATACATGTATGTATGTGAATGTTGCATTATTGATCACCCTAATCGTAAATGAGGATAATTGAATAATTGTATGGCAATCACCTCTTGTTGTATGATTGTGAGAATATACATTGTGATTATGACTGTGGTTTGTTGAATGGATCGAGTGTTGCGTTCCGACACACTAACTTGGATCAGTTGCCACGTTCCAACATAAAATGGGATCGGTTTCCACGTTCTGGCATAAATATGGAATCGGTTGCCACGTTCCGGCATAAACATTGGATCAGGTACCACGTTCCGATATGCTAAAAGTTTGGGTGTGGGTTCCATGAGAGCACCATTGAATTGGGTTCCGTGAGAGGACCATTGAATTGTGTTGTGTATCTACTTGTGATGATTACATTCATATCTAATGATGATTGATATTGGAAGACTGTATGCATGTTTTATAATGATTGTGGTTACTTGCATGTGTTTCACTTAGTGGGATAGTTGTGTGATCCTACTAGTACACTTTGGTTGTGTACTGATATTGCACTTGCTTGTTCTTTGTTGAGTATAAGACATCTTCAGGCGGCTATTGATAGACGTCAGCTAAGTGACTATTGATCATGACCGGATTCAAGGGTGAGCCAGTTCTTTCAAGCTGTCATATATGGATCTCTATTGTTTAAGTCCATTTTTTTTGGACTCAGACTATTTGTTTAAGGTGTTTGTTTAGTTTTGAGGTTGTACCCCTTGTTCTTAGACTTGTCATTAGTAGAGTTTTGGTAAAATGACTTTCAGGTTCTAAGGGTTAAGACTTCCGCATTAGTTTGGTTAGTTATTTGTTTAAACCTTTGGAGTTTATGGGGACTCCATTTTTATAGTCATTTAAACCTACTTTCGTATTTTTAAATGTCTTAGTTTTCATAAAATTTGTTCGTTTGGGTTGTAGTAATGGTTCTCCCACCGAAGGGTTAGTGTGGGTGTCAATCACGACTTTCTGGGTCGTGACAAAATTGGTAGCAGAGCTCTAGGTTCGTTGATCTCATTGTACCAAAACGAGTCTAGTAGAGTCTTGCGGAACGATACGAAGACGTCCATACTTTTCTTCGAGAGGATATGGGACTTTAGAAAAAACTCACTTCTTTCTACTCCTTCATGCTATGACTTGAAACCAATTGGTATATGGGTAATACGAATTGGTATCTTTCCTCCTTCACTCTATGGTCCGAACTAGAGAAACAAAAGTTGTAACATCATCACTAGCAAGAGAGGATGTGTATAGACTACCGACAGTCGAATAGGGTCACCATTCAGAACAAGTATTCATTGCCTCGGATAGATGACCTTTTTGACCAATTGCAAGGTGCATCGGTTTTCTCTAAGATTAATTGAAGGTCTGGTTACCATCAGTTAAAGATTGAGGCGGTTAATAATTGGGTTCGACAAAGTTCTATGATTGAAATTAGCAGTTTTGTGGGGCTCGCTAGCTACTACTGTTGCTTGTGGTATGAGTTGAGTCCAATTGGTATCTCCCGATTCCAATTGGTATCTCAACGAAGTGAACTAGAGGTTGTAGTCCCGACTGAAGGGACACAAGCAAGTTAATTGGAACTGAGAACGTTCCAATTGGTATCTGGCCTTATGGGTCGTATAAGGTATAGATGATCATTAATGGTCATCTATGGAACAAACTAATTAAAGAATTTCGACTTATCTGCAAGTTGTAACTGCCTGAGTGTCGTGAAACTTGTTGTGGAAAAAAAGTCATCACGAGATTAGGTACAAAAGTTTAGATAAATTACGATGTGGTTTATAAGCGAAAAATTTGGACGTGCGTTGCGACCAACTGATAATCGTGTAAGAGTATGGGTGTATCACGGGGATATGTGTGTGGTAGTGTTGAAACGATGTAAAAGGATTCTAAAGTGCGTACTTTGTTGGGTTAACCGGGGGGTAGACAATGATTGTCCTAGCTAAAGAGATTTCTTAAATGCCTAGTTATAACCGGGAAATCTAGGGGAAATATAGAAAAGAGAGGAACCCCAGAAATTGTTGGCAGGGGTTCTGTTTTCGTCGGAGCCACTGGGGCGAGATAATCTCGCCAGCGCGAGACCGCCAGAGCGGGACAGAGCAAGATAGAATCTCAACCCTGTCTCTCCTGTTTTCCCCTAGTCACAATTATAGACCCCGAATCGTACCCGAACTAACCCCCGCAATCTAATTCAGTGTTCAGTAATCAAATATAAGTTATAAGGTGTGTTAAAATTGTGGAGAACCTGGGCATATGAGGAGGAAATCAGCAAGGCCATGGATGCCGAGAAAATGGTAATGCATGTAGATGAGTAGTGCAGCAAGGCGAGGAGGTTGCATGTCAAGAGGACAAGGCTCAGTTTTATGTTTTTCCCGGTAAGACCGAGTTTGAGGGTGTGATGCAGTGGTCACACGAGCTACTCTTGTCTGTGTCTAGATGGCTATTGTTTTGTTTGATCCGGGTTCTACTTATTCATACGTGTTAGTTCAACTACATTGGGATTTGATGTGGTTTGTGATATACTTGATGCCCCATCCATGTTTCTACCCCAGTTGAAGAGTCAGTCATAGTCACCCTTGTATATCGTGTTTGTCCTGTTATGTTTAGGGATTTTCAGACTTGGGTTGATTTGGTTATGCTGGATATGACTGACTTGATATAATCTTAGGCATGACTTGATTGTCCCCCCTATTATATCGAGCTTAATTGTAATACTAAGTCGGTAACTCTAAAGATCCCCGGTAAGGAAAAATTAAAGTGGGAATGGGTGTACAAGCCTAAGCTAGCTAAGATCATATCCTCAATTCGGGCTAAAAAACTGGTAGGACAGGGTTGTTTGGCTTAATTGGCTCATGTTCGAGATGTTGAGGCTGAGTCTCCATCTATTGAGTCTATTCCTGTGGTGTCTGAGTTGTAAGGAAGTGTTTCCTACGGATTTGCATGGTATGCCTCTATATAGAGATATAGATTTCTGCATTGACTTGGAAACTAACACTCGCCCCATTTCCATCCCTCTGTATCGTATGGCTCCAACAGAATTAAGAGAGCTTAAGGCTCAAAACCAAGAGCTTCATGATAAAGGTTTCATCCATCCTAGTGCTTCCCCGTGGGGTGCTCATGTCTTGTTGGTTAAGAAGAATGAGGGTGGTACGAGGACTGGTGAATTTATCTTAAGCCATAAATGGGTGGATTGATACTGGAATGACCAGCTTATGGATAAGGAAGGTCCCAATAAGTATACTTGGGTGAAGGAAATTGAAGTATTTTAAAAAGAAAGTGCGTATAAATTGGGTTAGTCCTCTGAATTTGATGAGAATACCTGAGTTTGAGGTGTTGTGTTGATGAAATGTTGGCTTCGTAGTGATAGTCAAGGGTGACTGAGTGCAATGGTAATAAGAGTCGTGATGGATTGTGACGGGATGCAACTATTGTTATGCCGTAATTTTACTATCCTTAGAAAAATCACTTTTTGAAATGTTCTAAGTATAAAACAATTTGAGAAAAATACTTAGGAAAGAGTCGCCACTTAATTTTTTAAAGAAATTAAGAAAACTTATCATTTTCAAAGATTTAAACAGAAAAAATCTTTTGAAAATACCAAAGAGGGTTCGGGGTTCAATTTACATTTCGAAAAGGGTTTAAGCATTCGAAGTGCCCGCTAACATGCGGTTGACCTGCGACTTGACTAAAAAATATATTTGACCATCTTTAGGAAAATTATGATTTAACATAAAAAAAATGATAACTTACGATATTTGATTAACTTTGATAAAATAATTAAATGAATGACGCATTTTATATTATTCTATTTTTTAGAGAAAGGGATCCAAATTGGAACATTTGACTCGAAATACAAGTGATTAGAATATTAATAAACCTAGATTAATTAGAATTTATTTAATTCAATTTTATTTTTTAAAATAATAATTTAAACCAATTTAATAAATTAAAGCATGAATATCATTTTGAATTAATTGACTAAACTTTTTGAGAAAATGACTAAGTAAGTATTACTATTTTTAATTTATTGAGAAGGTTTTGACTAACATTTTCAAAGTTTATTTGATGAAAAATACTTTAGCTTAAAACAATTTTAACATGAGTAAAATATGATTAAGCAAAAAGCATTAAAGAACATTTCTTTTAAGTACAAAAGTTTAACTTAATTGAAGATATAAAATTTTGACCAATATACTTAATCACTGAAATAAATGAACACAAAACAATGAAATGTATTAAAAATTAAACCAACACAAAGAATATGACTCCTCTTTTGGGGAATTTAATTAAGCTAATTAACAGTTCTAAAGTCAGAGTTAATGATTAAAAAAAAACAAACAATAAATAAAGTCAATTTAATAAATTAAAGGTAAAGGAGAAATGAATTTGGGCCCCCTTTTTGGGCCAATTTTGCTGAAAATTTTGGCCTTTAAACCAATCCCGTTTTTGTATACATCTGATGTATATCAGTGTATATCGGATGTATACAACCCATTTTTCAGCTTTTCGGGACCTGTACGTCAACTCCAAAGACTTGTTCTTCGATTTCTCAAGGTTGACTGACTTGATAAAAGAATTTTGGGCCTCCATGGCCCATCGGAAGGGGGAAAAGAACGAGAAAGAATCCATTTGGACTCCAAAGTGATTTGGCAGATAACAAGACAAAATAAGATGAGGATCAGTATCAATTTCCAATAGAAACAAGCAAATGATGAAGTAATATAAAGCATTAACAGAGAATCATGAGAATACATAATATGAGAAAGTAAGGCATAAACATAGGAAATGAACAAGAAATTAATAAGAGCAGGGGCATTAATATTATCTCATGACCAAACAAATGACACATGCCATACATTTCGACATACATTTAACAACAAACCAAACTATAATCCATTTGAAAAAGTTCAAAGATTTAACCGGCTGCATCCCATTAAAAAATAAAAATAAATTAGGAGCATGATTTCTCTTATAACTTTGCACTAAGTTAATAACTTTAAAATTCCGCACCACCGCCAATCATAAATAATTAAGCAACAAACTTTAAACGAAACTTGATCATGCTAAAAAGATGAACTCAACAAACATTCGAGATGAACTTAAGCAGAAAACAATATTCTTCGATTCGAGAAGAACTCAACAAACATTCGAGTAAAGAAAAAAAGTAAATAAAATTAAAATGGGCAGCACTAAAGATACAAGATTGAACTTAAGAAACAAGTGAACATCAAACCATTTTAGACAAAACGAGGCCGAGATTCAACTAGTCATATAGATATAAATCGAGTTAATGAACATAATGATCAACATATAATATCAAAGCAAACTTCATTGATGTCGAATCCATGCTTACTGTCCAAAAACTCGCAGGAAAACAAGATTAAAGCGAGTGCTAAACGAAAGAACCAAATACTTTTATTAACAGACCCTATATCAAGTGTTGAACACACACAATGTCCTACATTGAAACAAAATACAAAAGAAGGCGAGGTTACCTTTTTTCGGGCAGCGATTGGGACGACGAGCTCGATTATGAAGCAACCCCCACTACCACAACAAAGTTTCGTTGGAGAATCCTCCGAGTTCCCGAAACCAAAAGCCTCGATTCCTAATGAAGCTATTTGAGTCGTTCTTAAATCTAAAATATCTATATTTTTCGAGGTGAAATTAGGTGATCTAATGAAATATATGTTCTCTTTTTCAGTCTCCTCCCTCTGCCTCTTACAGTGAACAGAATAGGGTATATATAGGGGAGATTCGAATTAAGAAAGGGGGGAAAAACGAATTGAAAAGATGGATAAGAATGAAAATTCAAAAATTTGAATTCTCTTCCTCCTTACCCAGGGCAACAGTGAAGAGATTCAGAAAATCCCAGAAAAGGGGGAAAAGGGACGTGAGGTGATCGATTAGGGACTGCTAGGATATGGGTTCGCAGAGTAGTTGGATGAGATTACCGGATTTGCTGGGATTTCTGAGTTGCGTCTGGAAGAAGAAGAACGAGGTGGGGTCGATTGGTTTCGTGAAGGAAGAAGAAAACGCAGGGGTCATGTACTGGTATTGTACGCTGATGTATTGTTGCTGCTTCTGTGAAATAAAGTGGGCTGGGTCGGGTACTGTTACTGTTGAATTGATATTGTATTGTTGATGTACGTAATGGTTTCTTTTTTGGTTGAAATTTGGAAATTTGGAAAGGTGGGCTGCTAGTGGAATTGGGCCGGTTGAAGGGTAATGGAAAAAGGCCCAAATTTGATTTCTTATAGGTTTTAAAGGAGGTAAAATAAAAATGACTAAAATCATAAAAAGAAATATAGCCAAATTGATTTTAATTTGCAAAAGGCTAAAACCTAAATAAGACGAATTAATATAATTAATTAACGAGTTTCTTAATCTTAACAAAATTAAATAACTAATTTATTTTAAAAAAAACTATTAATTAATTAAACTAATTGGCGAAATTTAAAGCAAAATTAAAACCTTTGAGACTATTTTCAAATAAAAATATACTAATTATATACATAACTATAAAAACATTTTTATTATATTTTTAAAAAAATTATAAAATTGATAAAACTTACATAAAAAAAATAACTCGAAAAATATTTCGAATCTCATAAAAGCTAATTAATTCAAAATTATAGCCATCGCTTTAAAATACACTAAAAAAATATATAAAGTCTTTTGAGATGATTTTCGAATATTTATAGGATATACTTATTTCATACATAAATATATAAAGCATATATATTATTAAAAATACAAAAAGTGATAGACTATTTAAAAACTTGCAAACTATATTATTATTATTATTATTTATTTATTTAAAATTTTATAAAACTAATTATTTAAAATCGTTTGAAATTGAAGAAGCTCGATGATTAATCTATAATGTGGAGGTCCAAAATTGGGTGTCAACAGCTGTCCCTCGTTTGACTTGGATTGATGAAAGAAATTCGAGGCGAATGAAATTGACGAATTCAATTTTGACCGACCGCATATTCATCCTTTAGAAAAGGGGATTTGGTACGGACTTTAGGACTTATGGTCGAACCTCAGTATCAGGTTTCCTACATATCTCAGGCTATATTAGAATTCAAGCCACTTGTAGTTCGATACGCTTGATTTGACGCATGATTATGAAAGAATTCAAAAGTTATCCCGATATCGAATTATGAAGAGACTGGAATGCTTGAGAATAAGATTTGAGAGAGGATGTCGGAGTACAGCTGAGTTTTCAACATTGAGCTTGCCTACATATCCATAGACCTTAGGAATCAGGCTGTTTGTAGTTCGACTCGATCGATTGAAAAGGAAATCTATTATGCTAGATAACCTTCGTTTCTGGAAGAGTGACAAGTAAGTCAAGTATGGAAAGGAGGCTTGCAACCTCTTAGCCATGAATGTGGCGCGCTTCACACCCACAATTAAGAACTTACACGGACATAATTTCCAAAGCTCTTGGTGCATTGTCACTCAGATTGGAAAGCTGCCTCCGGTGAGAGTGGAAAGTTTCCGGATGCGAAATTGGAACTATAAACCCAAGGAAAGGCCCACATGCCTTTTGATAGGGGTGTGGTTTGATTGTGGTGGAAGTCGCTTCTCAGCTCGCGTCCTAAGAGTTTGATACTCCTCTTTGGACTATGTCCCAATTCGCTGCTAAGAGAAAGTTCCACGTTGCGTTGCATCCTTTTTGATGTTATCCACACCTATGGTTTGATTTGAGTATTCATCCTCTAGGATGCTCTCGACAAAGACTGAGATAAAACTCATTAGTGTAAAATATAATTCAAATGGAGAGATAGTGTCTTTTACCATGTAGGCACTTAATTGTTCTCCTTGAATATTTGACGTCGACTTCTTTCAGTTTGACGTAAAGTAAATAAAACATGTATCTCATATTTGCGACATAACTCTTCACTGTATTCTTCTTTTAATATCGAAGTAGTAAATAGACTAATGTAATATGTTGATGGTTCTCTTGATGGTTGAGTATGATGGCCCTCTTGGCGGTTTGAATATGCAATGACCTTCTTGGCGGCTTGAATATGCAATGGCCCTCTCGGCAGCTTGAATATGCAATGGCCCTCTCGGCGGTTTGAACATGATGGCCCTCTCGGCAGTTTGAAATGTTATGGCCCTCTCGACAGTTTGAATATGCAATGGCCCTCTCGGCGGTTTGAACATGCAATGGCCCTCTAGGCAGTTTGAATCTGCAATGGCCCTCTTGGCGGTTTGAATATGCAATGGCCCTCTTGGCGGCTTGAATATGCAATGGCCCTTTTGGCGGTTTGAATATTTAATGGCCCTCTTGGCAATTTAATATGCGATGGCCCTCTCGACATTTGAATATGCAATGGCCCTCTTGGCAATTTGAATATGATGGCCCTCTTGGCAATTTGAAATATGATGGCCTTCTCGACAGTTTGAATATGAATGACCCTCTTGGCGGTTTGAATATGATGGCCCTCTTGGCAATTTGAATATGATGGCCCTCTTGGCAATTTGAATATGATGGCCTTCTCGGCAATTTGAAATATGATGGCCCTCTCGGCAGTTTGAATATGAATGGCCCTCTTGGCGGTTTGAATATAAATGGCCCTCTTGGCAGTTTGAATATGAATGACCCTTTTGGCAGTTTGAATATGAATGGCCCTCTTGGCAATTTGAAATATGAATGACTATGAACGTCGTCTTTCATCAATATTTGATATGATGATAGGTACTTTTGACCATAACATCATTCTTATCGGTATCTCGCAACTAATTGATATT
>JAJONZ010003906.1:0-21773 GCA_029582445.1 Solanum paucissectum | reverse complement strand
GGGGGGGGGGGTAATAGGACCTTAGTAAATGTTAGGTGTGTCTCAGAGATTTTGGACATAGGCTGGGGGTACTTATGCATTTTCCCTTTATTTTATTAATTCTTGAAATTCTATACGTGTCATATAAATTGGGATAGAGAAATAATATATATTAAACCCAACATAATTGATTGACTTTTCAAATTTCATATACACCACATAAATTGAAACAAAAGAATAAAGACATAAAAATGATTTATATATATTATAAACTAGTGTATATATCCATGCTTCGCGTGGAATTAAATATATTTTTTAAATAATTGATATCCTTAGTTGACTATTTTTTTTAAAAAAAAAATAGTGTATAAGAAAAAAAAATACAAATTGAGTCACGATCTTGATGTTGTTTGTTCAAAATAATTGCTACAGAGATATTTTCAAATTGTAATTTTCGCTTAACATTGCCGATAAAAAGAAAAAAAACATAAAATGTTAATCTGAAAAATTTCAGTAATTGATTATCGTAGTTTCTTATTAAATTCAATGAATTTTATAGCAATAATATTAGTTCAATCAAATTAACATTAAATTTAATTCATTATAAATTACATTACTTTATTTATGTATAAACCACTTGATTTGTAATAAAAATAATTTTAAATATATTTGTGATGCATAGAAGTAAGAAATATACTTGAACTGTGTTTCAACATAATTATACAAGAAATTAAGACGTTAGTGAGATCTTCTTCTTTTAGTTGGCTTTCTTTGATGTTTAATTTTTCGTATTGAGATTAATCTAATGTGTACGTGCATTGCATATATTTATCAGTATTAAAGGATCACATATTTCAACTTTCAGTTTTATATAATATCTTTTGAGAAAAACATCTCAAGAAAAAAAATTAAGTTGATTATATAATATTACATCGGACATCATACTTTGCAAATAGAAAATAAAGAATTAGAAAACATAACATAAATAAATAAAATGTATATTTAAAAAAAAGTCATGATGTCATTAGTAATTTGATTTGTTACTTATGTTTTCGATTATCTAAGGATTATCATAGAGTGACAAATATTAAATTTTTGAGAATACATAAAGTGTCAAGTTATAAAAAGGTATATCAAGAGTTGAATCAATATTTTTTCCTAACACATGTAAAGCAGTGGAAGAGTTTTATAACGTTAAGCTAATTATTATTATAGTCATCACTAAAATAAATTTAATATATGATAATAACTATTCAAAAGATAACTCCTTCTTTAATTTGAAAATTTTAAGATAAATTATTTTTGCTTTAAATAGTTATAAGTTAAATACACATTAATCGAATATTCACATTCATTATAGTGGAGCTATATAATATATATATATTTTTTATTATAGTAGAACTATAAAATATTTTTTTATTATAATATATGTACATCTTATTTATAATATCATAAAGAAAAATATTTTATATATGTATCCGATCATACTACATAGATATGTTATTGGGAGAATTAAATGTGGTAATTTAAAGTTTTTTTTTACAATAATTAAGAGAAGTTAAAGAAAACATATTTTTTTAGTTTTAATATAATTAATGTGATTAAGAGGAAAAAATAAGTAGACTTTTGAGCTTTTATAATATGAAACTGGGATTCTTTTCATTAAATAATTTATTAATTGATTAAAAGTTTTACAACTATACTAAATAGATAATTTATTTTTTTATTTGTTCTGTGACTGTTTTTTAATATGATAAATCATATCATATATTTTTAGGGACAACAATATGCAATAGCTATGAAAAATGTATCATGGGTCATGTTATATCTTTCAACTGCGACAACAATTTAAAATATTAATTAAAAGAAGAAGAAGAGCCCGTTTGGATCGGCTTAAAAAGAGTAGCGTTTAATTTTAAAATAATAAGTCAAACTAAAATGACTTTTAAGTCAAAAAATAAAAAAGTAGGGGGAGACATACCTTTGGTTTTTAACTTATTTTAACTCATTTTAAACTTATTTTAAGTTATTTTTAACTTTGCCAAATAATTTCTAACTTATTTTAAGTTATTGTTTGACTTATTTTAAGTTATTTTTATATTTGACAAACACTTTCAGAAGTCCAAAACTGACTTAAAAGTATGTTTGATCAATTTTTAAGTCAATCCAAACACCCTCGAAGAATAAAAAGAAGAAGAAGAAGAAGAAGAGGAGGAGTTAAATGAGTAAAAAAAAATGTTGATGCAGCTTTCTAATATGTTAGAAAAGTTAAATGAGTGAAAAAAATGTTAATGCAGCTTTCTAATAAGTTGGTTAGTAGAGTTTCATAATAATAATAATAAGAAGAAAAAGAGTTAAATGAGTAAAAGAAAATGCTAATGCAGCTTTCTAATATGTTGGTTAGTATAGTTTCATAATTTAATTTTTGTTGAATAAAAGGAAAATTATATATCTAATCAAAATAAAATAAAAAAGAATAGAATAATATTAATTGAAATCAAAACAATACATGAATGAATCTTTAAAATACTTGAAAATCATTTAATATTTTGTACTAATATGATCATCTCTCTTGATAAATAAGCTTCCTTTTTTATTTTAATTAACTTGTACCAAACAAATGTGAACATCCATGTGATGAATCTTGAAGAATATATCTATAATCTCTGTGATAAGAATTTGAAGAACATATCTATGATCTTTATCAAAATGAAGATCATATGGTGACATTATTAAGTACATGATTGATGAAAAAGATGAAAAAAAAAATCTAAAGAGGAAAAAACTATACTAATAAAAAGAAAGAATGAGAAAATGAAAATGAATATGAACATTCAACATCTTCATAGATAATTGTTATTTATAGATGGTGTAAATCATAAGAATAGTTTAAAAGAAGTTGAAGAAACATATTATTTAAGTAGGGAATGTGAATAGATGGAGGTTTTTTTTGTAACTTATTAGATATAATTAGAATAGTAAATATGATTGAATTTTTAATTAATAAATAAATTATTTAATGAAAAGAAATGAAGAAAAAAAATAAAAAAAGGAGAAAAAAGATAAATAGGAATGGAAGCCATAGAGAAATGTCACATCACCTTGCCTATGTTTCTTGTATATATATATATATATGATTATAAAGTGCTATAAATCACAATAATTAATAGTAACTTAAAATAATTTTAAAATTTCCTTAAAGTAATATTGTATGTGAATAGTGGTAGAAAAGGACACGAGTTTTGCTATAATTGAAATCTCACGCCTTAAGGTGCATAATGTTGCAATCTTTAAATCCATTGACAATTTGACTTGTGTCGGTAGTACCTGCTATTCACTCATCTACACATGAATATTATTTTTTTATATAAAAAAATAGTTTTAAAATTTAATTTATGTATTATAATTTAAATTTTGTAAGCTAATTTTTTTAATTTTGACCAACAATTCATATATAAAATTTATATATTTAAAAATTATATAAAAAAATATTTAAATGATGCTAATTAACAAAGCAAGATAAAAATCAGTATTAAATAAAATTTAATTGAATGTGGAAATAGAAACATATACTACTATATTGAGGCTAAATTTGAATATTTATTTATATTTAGTATAAGAAAAGGAGAAGAAGCAAGATAATTAGGCATTCAAGTAAGTGTTTTTGATTTATTGTTGATTAGCTTACAATGTGATGATGGAATAACATAACCCAGTTATAAGAATCATTAAGGCGAAAGGGTAGCATTCTAACAATTTTTTTTGGAAGTGTTCACCGGTTCAGCCTCCCATCCATTTCCGTCGAAGTATAATAAATAGCAAAACACCAAAGATTTATTACTACATCTACTCATGATTTCTCTTCTTTCTTTCTTCTAATAATTGATTCAGTGCTGAATTGTGAGAATGCTAATCTACGGCCCCCTTTCACCTGGTCAGGTTAGTATATTTTTGGTTCGCATTTTGATCCACTTTTCTTAGTGGGTGGTTGTGTATTTGGAGTAGCTAGGCTGTGTTTTGTGCTTAATGCCCTTTCCACCAAATTGGCAGTTCAAACATGTGGGTGTTCTATTGCTGAATGCTTTCTGGTTATCGGTGATAAAGTTTACTTGTTCAATAACATACTTCTATTGGACTCTTGGTTTTGGTTCAAATACTAGCAGTTCAATGTTATCTGATTCTTGATTTCGTAATTAAAATTCGGACGTGTTTGTTCACTCTATTACATCTTGCACTGAGTGGACTTGTTTTACTAAGCTGCATTTGTTTCATAACTTCCCATTTGATTATGGAACTTAGAGTTAAACTTTATTTTTTAAGGGGTTACTCCCACTCCACATCATAATAGGATGTTCAATGCTTTTGGGTAAGTGACATTTTGGATGTTCTAATGCGTGAGTCCTTTCTGATTACATTTTTAAATTGGGCTTTTATTTCTTTGATTGGATCTTCCATTGGTTCTATTGAAGGTGGTTTACATGATTAAATTGGGCTATGTTGCTCCGACTCTTCAAAAATGATGCCGCACCCGTGTCAAATTCTTCAAAAATATATACTACTTTTGGAGAACCTGACACGCTCCCGTCGACATTTTTGAGCAACATATGATTTTGGACAATGGATGATTGATATATCAAAATGTAACTTTCCTCTAAATGAATTACAGGTGTCATTTTTTCTTGGAATTGTGCCCGTATGTGCTGCTTGGTTATATTCAGAGTATTTAGAGTACAAGAAAAAATCAGCATCATCCAAAGTGTAAGTGGATTAAACCTCTCCGGATATGTATTTTGGCAGATAAATTGTTGTATGGTGATAGCAATTTATTTAAAAATTTCTTGACTATATGATAGCTCTTTATTAATTCCCCTTATAAAGAAATATGCTTCTTATTATGGTTGTTATTATTACTATTTCTTCTGTTATTGTTGTTGATGCTTCCTCTGCAAAAATATACATTAGGGAGCATTCATTTGTGTGCTTTTGTCTCTCTACAAAGAGCGCCATTTTAATATCAGATCAGATATGATGGTAATTGATAAGTGTCATAAGATGTGAGAATAATAATTTTCCAGTTCCTTGATATCTAAATATGATATGATTCCTTTCTTAGTCCGCGGTATGTTCATTCATCTGCCCATTCATATTTTCCTATCTTATCTCCTAGAATTAGTGAGTTAAGGTGGCATGTTCTTCATGATTATCTGTTTTTCTAAAAAAAAATTGTGTATATCTTTACTGTACCTCAAATCTGTGATGCATGCCTTGATCAAGCGTGGGCTTTCATCTTCAATCTAATTTAAGTTTGGAGAGCTCCTCTTACATATTGCAGTAGGCATTCTGATATCAATTTGGTTGAGTTGGGAAATGAAGCAGTCAAAGAAGACGATAGAGCTGTCCTATTGGAAGGAGGTGGTCTTCAATCAACATCGCCTAGAATCAGAAGTTCATCTGTGACATCTCAGATTACTAGGTTTGAAACTCTATATTTACTCTAATCAGATGAAATGCCAGTTCATGGAACTCATGTAAGGTAAACACCTCAGGTTTTTCTTGATGGATGAAACTTTCTTGCTTGAAAATCGATTAACTCTGAGAGCAATGTAAGTGGACTTTCATGATTTGAAGACTTAAGTTCCTGAAGACTATGGCTCAACTTGTTGTTTCTCATCTCCCCTATTTATTTACAGATCAGAGTTTGGGGCCCTTTTGACTTACTTTTACCTATCTGACCGTACAAATCTGTTTGGTGAATCAAAAAAGGTACATTAAACCTTTTCTTTATCTTTGTGTTTTCTTCATGAGCCATTGACATTGTTTATAATTATTAACCAATGTAATATTGGAACATTCCTTTTGGGGTAAAAGCATGAGGATAAGTTTAACTGTGCAACATATGAACAATTGACTAATTTAGCAGGGATAGAAGCAGCTTTCTTCTATCCTTTTTTGTCTGTCTCAGCTCTTTGTTTTTTTGTTTTTTTTTCTGTTTCCTTGTTTGCTACAGTTTGACTTTTTAGGCCACATAATTTTCAGTATTAGGATGGAAAAGGTGATGTTTTTGTCCTGAATACTGTTACAACACTGGAGCATCCTGTTATTGTGCTTACAATAATAATTTTACGCAAAACTAAGTTGGCCCATGTTCTGTGCTATATCTGGATGAAGCATCTCTAGATCCTTTGACAATGTGGAGACACAGACTCAAGGATTACGAATACATTCCTTCAAAATAAAGAAGCAAGTACAACTGATCAAGAATCCTTAACTCTATTTTGTGTATTTTTTTAATTAGTTCAAGATCATTTGCAACTTCGGATAAATTCCAAGGTTCTAGTCTTTAATGAATCATTTATGTGCCGGAAACTGGTTATATGCAGTTGCTTGGTTCTAACTAGCTTTTGCCTCTTCTTTTGGTTGTCTTTGTAGAGCTACAATCGTGATCTTTTCATCTTCCTCTACTTCCTTCTCATCATTGTCTCAGCAATCACTTCTTTTAAGATCCACCATGATAAGTCTCCTTTCTCCGGAAAATCTATAATGTATTTGAATCGGCATCAAACTGAAGAATGGAAAGGATGGATGCAGGTAGCTCATCTCTTGAAGTATTCACTAGCTGATAATCTATGATTTCTTGTCTCCTGATTTTTCCTGCATATGTTGGCATGAAATTTGACTTTATGTTGTAACTTTATCTTTCACCTATTGTTGTGAATAATGAATCTCCTCATGATACTAGTATGGAGATTGGAAATTGTTTTGATAATAGTAAATGGCTCTACACAACGACAAAACTTGGACATGCTTTCCCCCTGTGAGTATGTGAGCTCCCACGAAAAAGGAGAAAAGAAAATAGGATACTAGTGTAGGGCTGTTGGCACTAGGAGAGAATAGGATGTCCGAGCGTGAACAAAATTCTTCTCCAAGGGGGGCTTGTTTGAGTAAGGAAACACCGAAGTCCATCTGAAGTATTTATGATGGCATAACTTATATCAGAAAAAAATTATGGCATAATTTAAAAGTAAACCAATTGCAATTGCATCTTGGAAATACTTGTTTCCTGTACCACTTGGACAACCAGGCAATTTTTGGAATAACTTGGAGTCAGTGACGGTATTCCTTCTCATAAATATCTGCCAGTTTATTTTCTGTCTACAAGTTTCTGTTGCATCCGCCATACACTTCTGGATTCTCACAATTTAATTTCTTGTAACAGGTATTGTTTTTAATGTATCACTACTTTGCTGCCACCGAAATTTACAATGCTATACGAGTTTTTATAGCTGCATATGTATGGATGACTGGGTTCGGGAACTTCTCTTACTACTACATCCGCAAGGATTTCAGCATTGCAAGATTCACTCAGGTAGTATCTGCCCGTTGACTTTGCAGATCTTTTGTATTGAATTTTCCTTAATTGACAGTGCCTCTGAAAGATTTAGTCTTTGATGGACAGATGATGTGGAGGCTTAACTTCTTGGTATTCTTTAGCTGTGTTATCCTTAACAACAATTACGTGTTGTATTATATATGCCCCATGCACACTCTTTTCACACTGATGGTTTATGGGGCCCTTGGTATATTCAACAAATACAATGAAAATGGGACAGTTATTGCCGTTAAATTCATTGCCTGCTTCTTGGTTGTTATTCTGATGTGGGAAGTTCCAGGAGTCTTTGAAGTGGTTTGGAGCCCATTTACTTTCTTCCTTGGTTGGTACCTTGAATTTGCTTTTTTTTTGTTCTTAGTAGTCACGACTGGTTACTAACACCTGTGTGTGTGTATGTATTTTAGGATATGCTGACCCAGATCCTTCAAAACCAAAGCAGTCTCTCTTGCATGAATGGGAATTCCGTTCAGGTCTTGATCGTTACATATGGATAATTGGGATGATATATGCATACTACCATCCAACAGTAGGTTCTCATTCAGAGATTTATCAATTTTTACCTGTCATTCAGTCCACTTATGAACTTTTGCGACTGTAAGAGCAGAGCTGAGGATGTTGTTCGTTATCCTTTTTCTGAAATTTCAGCTCCTTTCCTTAACAATGTTAGTTCATAAATGGTTCAAGTTTCATATATCAGGTAGAGAGATGGATGGAGAAACTTGAGGAAACTGAAGTGAAACGTAGGATATCAATAAAAGCAGCTGTTGCCCTAATGTCACTCACGGTACCTCCTCTCTTTTGCCGCTGTCTGAATTTTCGAACTTCTCTCCCTTGTTTACTTATCATACAAATGTCAGATGGGATATCTTTGGTATGAGTACATATACAAGCTTCCGAAGGTCACATATAACAAATATCATCCTTACACATCTTGGATACCGATAACGTATGTCTTTTTTGCCCTTTACTTGATTGCTCAGTTATTTTGGGAGTTTCTTCTTCCACTAGTGAATAATGTGTTGCATGTTCCCTTTCTAATGTAAATTTTGGTGTTCTTATCTAACAGTGTCTACATATCCTTGCGGAATGTTACCCAATATTTTCGTAGCTACTCGTTAACCCTTTTTGCGTAAGTAAATTTGCATTAAAAGTTTTTTTTACAGTTCATTTTTCATATGTTTGAGTTCAAGGAAAGGCATTGAAAGCCAGTAAATTCATGACAGACATGTATAAGTAAATACTAGATATTGGATTTTGGTTTATTACTTCAAGACAGACCACTTATTGCTTTGTTGACCTGCAGATGGCTTGGGAAGATCACTTTGGAGACTTATATATCCCAAATCCATATATGGTTAAGGTATGAGAGTTGAATTAAAGGTTGATTTGTTTCTTGCACATCCATTACATGATTTTTAAGATAGTATGCTTCACTAGTTCTTATTGATTCATGATACTAATTCCTTCCTCTGATGTGTATAATGTTATCACAAGACTAATGTAAGTTTCACTTTTGGCTGTTTATTATGTGATGTTCCTCAAGCTCTGATCTTATTTGGTAGTTGACTTTGAGCTGGCTATGAAAAAAGATATTATAATAGGTATTTTTGTCACCTCGGAATGCTGGAGTTGGCTTTAATGTTTTGGCATACTGACCACTAATTACAATGTGATTCTATGGAAACAAAGAAATCTTAGTAGTTCTGTTTCTGTTTTTAAAAAGATGAATTGTGGGTATCAACAAATGTGTACATTTAACATAGAGGTAAATAAATGCAGATCTGGTGTGCCAGATGGACAGCCTAAAAAGTTACTGTGTTTGATCCCCGACTACCCATTGATGAACTTCATGCTTACCACTGCCATATATGTTGCAGTAAGTAGATTAATTTCTTGTTCATGGCCTTTCATGAGGAGAAAGAATGAAACGCAACGAATCAGTTTCCTGTTTCTTTACATATGTGCAGGTTTCTCACAGATTATTTGAATTGACAAACACTTTGAAATCCACATTTATTCCCATGAAAGATGATAAACGTCTTGGCTACAACATAGTTGCGGCTTTAATTGTATCAGGTCTTCTATATGTCTTGTCCTCTGTATTTCTAAGAGTTCCTCAGATGCTGGTAAGTCATTCTCTTTAGTGTTTGCTTCAACTTTTGCATTTCTAAAGTTTCTATATGAATGATCAGAAATCTCAAACAGAAAGCAAATGTTTGCATATATAAAATTCCAAGTTGACATCTATCTAGTGAAAAGTGGAAGTTTCTTTCTCTCATTTTTGAAAGAAAATCAATCTTTGTAATGAGTTTGTTTCTAATTTACAGGTGTAAATGGGTAACGTACATTATATGAAGGCAGATACAATTTGTGAGCCAGCTACAACTGGCTACAGTTTCTTTTCTACATGATTAAACAGAGAAGAGAGATACTCAACTGGGTTATAGTTCTTAGTTTAGGATTCTTTGTTTATAAAGTCTGGCTCTTGAACTCAAAATTTGGGTTGTGCAGTTTGTATTTTTCACATGTTGTAATGTATACCTTCTACCTGTGAGGTGATGTCCCAGTTTACTTATTTATATTGTTCTACCACAGTAATATATTTGAAAGGAAAGTGTCATTTCATCCCATAAAAAAGCTTGTATTTCTGCAGAAAGGCATCTTGCCTTTATTGCTGCTTCCCAGGCATGTCACTTAAAACACTGCTCACTTTCGTTTTGTATATTGTGAAAACGTATTGGCATCAAAAACGAAAGAACAAACAAGAACATAGCAGTTTCAAAACCTGCATCTTTCTATCTTTAAGGCAAAACCAACCCAAAGTCGGAACTATAACTTGTTTCAAGAGCATCACTTATATCAAGAAAAAGGCTCGACTTCAAGAACTTTGAACCTGAATATAATTACATTAGACGGAGATTACCAGCTCATCTATATCATTCAACAGTGATTTGAAATGTGTTAACTGCTTATACAATTACTTAAGCTTTTGAACTCAAAATATAAGTCACCTAACAAAAACTTTACCCAAGATCAAAATATTCAACTACTCCCAACTCAAAAATTTGAACCAGCGGTTTGTTCCACAGTAATAATTGCGAGCAAGCTTAAAAGAAAGGAAACATCATGAGTGCAAACTTTGAATACCACTACTTTGAACTTGAAAATGTCTAGCATCTTCTTGATGTGCACGTAAGCTAGCTTCCACCATCAAGGATAGTGAAGGTCTTCATCTCACACAGGTTCCTCAGAATATATGCACAATGTCATATGCAAATCTTTTGCGTGTTAAGGAATTATAGGAATGTATTATAGGATACAACACCATGCAAGTGATGATATGGTAAATGTACTTAGAAACCACGCAAGAAATGCAAGGAAGATATTGACACTGATACTGCCAGTTTATCTCTGCAAATTCTTTTGAAAAACTTGTTTTGGTCAAGTTTTTTCAGAACTTCTTCTCAGAGAAACTTCGTCAAAATACATTTTTTGGTTGAAAAGTCTTCTCTTAAAAGAAAACAAAAAAGATTGAGAACACTTAAAGCACTTCAAAAAATCTTACAATCATGCATATATGTTTTTTGTTCCGAACAATTTTTTCCTCAACAAGAGCGGTTAGTATTTCTTCGGAGAGAGGATGGAACAACTCTAACCTGATAATACCTGTACAGTCATTCCTATCTTATTTGCGATGATAGCAAAACTTTAAAATTTTGACGACAGACATACTTCTTGGGACAGGAGATGAGAACAAAATAGTTCAGATAGTTTTATTAAGGGAGGGAAAAAATGCATGTCTTATCTTTAAGAACTACAACAGATAAGGATACGTCCAGAAGAGCACAAATGACTGCAAAGAAAAGAAACAATGTCAATCGAGTGTCAAATATAAAGCTAGATTTACAATTTGAAATCATCATGCAAAGATAGTAAATTCCTCTCAGTAATCAAGCAGTGAAACTGATGTGCCTCAAGTTATAAAAGCTTATTCCAGGAGGCCAAAATAAACAATTAAAAGACTTCAACTATTATCATGAGACAATTACGGAGTGTTTTTTTCGGTAGAAAAAAGGGGCAAGACAGTTAGAAGATGGTGTTCAGAAAAAGAGAAATTTCCTATCAAAATATCACCGAAATATCAAAACAATCACAGGAATACTGATAAACATGATTCTAATCAACAAAATATCACCGAAATAAATAATATATTCCAATAATTAGTTAACTTAAAGAGAAATTTGAAGAAAGAAAAGTTAAGATGCTATGAAAAGAAATCATAACAGGAAAATGAATGAGAAAAAACTTCCAAAAGGGCATTGAAGAAACAGGGAGGAAAAATGAAGCAGGGCTTCAAAAAAATATTACTCCCTTTGTTTCAATTTGTTTGTCTTGTTTTGACTTGGTACAAAGTTTAAGAAAGTAAAGAAGACTTTTGAATCGTGTGGTCTTAAATTAAAGATATATCAAATGTACCAAAATGTCCTTTAGTCTTGTGGTCTTAAAGATGTCACATGAAAAGTTGAAATTAAAGAGTTGCCAAAAAAGAAAAGAGCCATTCTAGAATATTCTATCCCTTTAACCTTTTCTTATGCAGGTGATTGAGAAGGCAGATGAACTATTTCTTGATCAAGGATTATAATAAACAAAGAATACACGAAGAGATCTTATTTAGAAGTATGAATGTAAAGAAGTACCATAAGCCCGCCGAAAAATCCATCAAGCAAGATTCTATTCCAGCTGTCAAAGTAGGAGTGGATTGAAAACTTGGCCTTCGCCGTGAGTGCTACTGAAGTCATTGCCATGACAAGGAAATAAAAGATAAATCCTGTCAAGCTAGTAAGTCCCAGAATGCCGGCAATGACACCACCAATGATTGCCATGAATGTGCGGCTGAACAATAGAATGCTCAATATAAATGGAGATATCCAATGACAAGGACAAAAATGTACTAGCTTAGAAAGACGAATAGAACCCAATTTTACTTGTTCACATATGATTGACTGCTCGTCTCAATCATATTTTCATTCTTCCTTCGGATCCAACTGTGTGATCGAGTAATTACATTTCTTTATAGACAGTTGCAACACAGAGCTTGGATTTGTTTGTTTATTTTTCCTTTTTACAGATAAGTTTATGGAGCTTGGGGTTGCTTTGTTTTGTAGAGGCAAAATGACAAGGATAGTCCCAAGACTTCCTCTAGCATTGAAAACAGGTAGTAACTGTTCAATTACTCAAAAAGCTATTACTTACTGATCAAAAAGAAATTATTCAAAACACTACAACTCATTCATAAATTATAACTTGATAAGGTAAAATTTCCATTAATAAGATTACAATCTGCAGTTATTGGTTTAGGGGTATAGGTTGTTTGTTTGATGATTGAGGTACTTGTAGGACTTTACTGAGGTAAAAGAGCAGATATTTATTGGACCATACGCATTTCCTCCAGCCATTAGAGGAAATCATACAACTACACCAAGGGTAGCATACTTCTGCTTAAGTGCAAGGAGTAATAGTCTTGGGTGAAGGGAAGATAAGAAGAAATCAAGGACTGCAATACAAATGGCCATAATATGGAATAATCATACCAATGAAGAAATGTTATTCCACATATGAAAAGATGTTAGCACTGTCGCTGTTTTATGAGGTATGTTACCTAATTAAATTGATATCATGTCATACCTTTATTTTATATCCTAGTGACATTCCACCGAAATGATGCCTCAGTGAAGGAGTTAAAGCTACAGGTACATATATCCCTAATTTCAACCAGTTGTTCAGCTGGGCTAACATTAACCTCACATGATTAAGGAAGAAATTCACATCGACAGTCTGTATCAACCTACGTCCATACTTTTAAAAAAAATACTGCGAAATTATTACTAGCTGAAATCATCAAGGAACTATAATTTCAGTCCACCTCTATATGGTGTGAAAGTCAAACCAACCTGTAAAGAATAACTTTCATGTTGTTTTGCATATTCTCAGGATTGAAAGTGGGCAAATCATCCATACCGCTGCTCGACTTTTCAGTAGATCCGTTCGAGTTATCATGCCCAGCCATCACGACTTTTTGCAATTCTACAGCAAACATCAAAACAATAAGAATAGAGAAGCTCAGATGTAGATCGAGAATTGAACTTTGTGGTCACTGACTATCTCAGTTAGAAAAAAGATTGAATTAATCAACGAATTTACCCAAAAATAACATATAATGAAATACATGGATCTCACATCCGGTTCAATTCAAACTCTTTCAGTTACAATGATCATAATTAAGAATTCACCAAAAATATTCTATATACATAAAAGACTAAGACTTTCTATCATGAAACACAGCCAGTTCAATTCAAACAATCAATCTCAGTAATGAAAAAGACCGATTCAATCAACACAATATAATAATTTGTTGTTTGGATCTCAGACTTAGTTCAATACAAAATAGGTCAGTGCAAAACTTAAGAATTTTACCAGAATGATTGAATTTATTGTTAATGGATCTGTTAAATTCAAACAGGAAGAAGAAGCAGAAGAAGAGATGTATAATTGAAAGGGTTTTAACCTGAAGCCTCTTTGCCCTCCTCCTAATTTCTCTTTCTTTTTTCTTATCAAATTTTTTATTTTAATCGGAGAGAGAAGGTCCAAAATAGTCCATTATTTTTGGATTAAAATTCAAAGTTATCCTTGAGTTTTCACATGAATCACTAATAGTCCATCATGTTTGCAATATTGGTGCACTTTTGATCCTCCCCTAAATTTTTACCTATTTTTTAACATTAATTTTGTTCATAATTTTATGTAAGGAATGTCCCATCGTCTTTTTATATATCTAGTAGAAATAATAACTCTATGTGAGAGAATGTGAGAAGAAGAACACCTTGTTCTGTTCAGTATAAATATTACTGCAGCTAAACTAAGAACATTTTAACATATGACATTGCAAGAAGAGAAAAATGTGTACTATATTGTACGTGAAATCGTCGTGATGAACCTCTCGACTTCACCTGCAATACGATTTTTACTAAACAACATAAGGTATTTTTCTTCTCACAATCTCTCACATGGAGTTATTATTTCTACTAAATATATAAAATGACGATTAAACATTCCATACATAAATTATGAATAAAATCAATGTTAAAAAATAAGCAAAATTTTGAAGAAAGACCAAAAGTGCACCAATATTGCAAACATGAAGGACTATTAATGTTTCATGTGAAAACTTAATGATGATTTTGAGTCTTAATCCAAAGATGATGGACTATTTTGGGTCTTTTCTCTTAAACGGACTCCGGTAAGATTGAAAAACTAGTTTTCATTTTAATTTATGTCACTGTTGTAAAACAAGAGGAAAAATACTAGAATACTTAAACAAAGGGGTAAGATAAATGGTGATGAAAAGTATAAAGATTGAGAGCTTTATTTATTCTCCTAAAGTGTGTTTCACAAGGGTGAAAACATTATCCTTTTATAGGATTTAGAAAGCACCCGTTTACATTCTTTAACCAAATACATTAGTAAAACTTTAATAAATACAATAAATACATGCATTACGTTAGGGATAAACTAAGAGAAACATCCACAATTAAATGGATTTGTAACACTCCCTCTTGGATGTTTATAGTTAATGTGCCTCGTTAAAATCTTAATAGGAAAAATCCAGTGGGAAAAAGAGTACACACATCTTGTTATACGCCTTGACTGCCTGCCTCATTAAAAACCTTACCAGGAAAACCCAATGGGACAAAACCTTGGTTAAGGGAAAAAGAGTACATCGCGTATTTTACTCCCCCTGATGAAAACTTTATTTGATATCTTGGAGACGACGCATTACAATCTTATATATTAACTTCTCAAATGTTGATGTTGGCAATGCCTTAGTGAATAAATATGCAAGATTATCACTCGAACGAATCTGTTGAACATTTATCTCACCATTTTATTGAAGATCATGTGTGAAAAAGAACTTATGTGAAATATGCTTTGTTCGGTCTCCTTTGATATATCCTCCCTTTAATTGAGCTATGCAAGCATCATTATATTCATACAATATTGTTGAAATCTTTGTTTGCACAGAAAGACCGCATAATTGCAAAATGTGTTGAATCATTGATCTCAACCACACACACTCTCGACTGGCTTCATGAATGGCTATTATCTCTGCATGATTTGAAGAAGTAGCAAACTATCGTTTGCTTCATCGAACGCCATGATATAGATGTACCTTCATATGTGAATAAATAGCCTGTCTGAGATCGAGCTTTATGTGGGTCAGACAAATATCCTGCATCTGCATAACCGATCAATTCTTACTTGGATGCATTAGAATACAACAATCACATATCAATTATTCCTTGAAGATATCTGAATATATGCTTAATACCTTTTCAATGTCGTCACCAATAAACTTACTGCGAAGCAAATATCTGGTCAGATATTGTTGCCAAGGTACATTAGTGCCCCATTAGCACTGAGATATGATGTTTCATCACCAAGAAGCTCTTCATCCTTTTCTTGAGGTCGGAATGGATCTTTATTTATATCAAGAGATATCACAATCATCGGGGTACTTAATGGGTGTGACTTATCCATGTAAAATCACTTCAAAACCTTTTCAGTATATGTTAATTAATGGATAAATATTCCATTTGTCAAATGTTCAATCTTAAGGCCAAGACAAAATTTTGTCTTACCAAGATCTTTCATTTCAAATTCTTTCTTCAAACACTCAATGGCTTTTGAAAGCTCTTTAGGAGTTCCAATGATGTTCAAGTCATCAACATAAATAAATATAATTACAAATTCAGATTTTGACCTTCGTATAAAAATATAAGGACAAATAGAGTCATTCTTATACCATTCCTTTAGCAAGTATTCGCTAAGACGATTATACCACAGTCGCCCTGATTGTTTCAATCCAAATAAGGATTTTTGAAGCTTTATTCAAGAACTTTGAGTGCTTCAGGAATTTTCATAAAAATATTGTGGTCTAGTGAGCCATATAAATAGGTCGTGATAACGTCCATTAGATGCATTTCAAGCTTTCCATGAACTGTCATAATTATTAGATACCTGAAGGTAATTGCATCTACCACATGAGATTATGTCTCCTCATAATCAATGTCAGGCCTTTGCGAAAATCCTTGTGCCACAAGTCGTGTTTTATATCTTACGACTTTATCATTTTCATTGCGTTTTCGCACAAAAATCCACTTGTACCCAACTGGCTTGACACCTTCAGGTGTTCGGACTATTAGTCCAAAAACTTCACGATTTTCAAGTGAAGCCAATTCTGTTTGAATTACTTTCTTTCATTTTGACCAATCATTTCTCTGTCTACATTCATTGACAAATTTTGGTTCTAAATCCTCATCTTGTTGCATTATTTCAACTGCAGCATTATAAGCAAAAATATTATCCACCACAATATTATTTCGATTTCACTTTTTTCTCGTTGAGACATAATTTATAGAGATTTCCTCATTCTCATTATTTTCAGGTACATGGACCTTCTCTGTGGTGTCATCATTTATTATATCTCGGAGCTCTTCATGAGCAATTGCCTCCATATTATGATTATCTTGATCATTTATTCCTTTCCTTTTCCGAGGATTTTTATCCTTGGAACCAATTGGTCTACCACATTTTAAGCGTGGTCCAGACTCATTTGCCTTAACATTTTGTCCTATTGAGACATTAACTCGAACTTGAGCATTAGCAGTTGGGATATATGATTTAGTAATCCGTGGAAGGTTAGTAAATGCATCCGACAGTTGATTTGCAATATTCTGTAAATAAATTATTTTTTGAACTTCTTGCTCACATTGAGTTATTCGAGGATTTAAATGAGACAGTGAAAGTGAATTCCAATCTATCTCATTTCCCAACTTCTTTTGTTCTCCCCCTAATGTTGGGTATACTGATTCATCAAAATGACAATCAACAAGCCTTGCCATAAATAAGTCTCCAATTCTAGGTTTCAAATATTTTATAATAGAACGAGATTCATACCCAACATATATCCTTAACCTTCTTTGAGGACCCATCTTTGTGCGTTATGGTGGAGCAATTGGAACATATACCGCATAACCAAAGATTCTAAGATGGGAAATGTTTGTCTCCTGACCAAAAACCAATTGTAATGGGGAGATGTCATGATAACTGGTTGGCTTTATGCGCACAAGTGCCGCTGCATGCAAAATAGCATGCCCCCAAATCGAAACATGCAACTTTGTCCTCATTAACAATGGTCTAGCTATCAATTGAAGACGTTTAATCAATGACTCTGCTAGTCATTTTGAGTATGAACATATGCAACATGATGTTCAATTGTTATTCCAGTGGACAAACAATAATCATTAAATGCCTGAGATGTAAACTCACCAACATTATCAAGATGAATTATTTTTATTGCATAATCTGAAAATTGTGCTTTTAACCTTATTATTTGAGCCAACAACCTCGCAAAAGCCATATTGCGAGTTGATAATAAGCACACATGAGATCATCTTGTAGATGCATCTATTAAGACCATATAATATTTAAATGGTCCATATACAGGGTGAATATTCCCACATATATAACCCTGTATCCATTCCAGAAATGTGGGAGATTACACTCCGACCTTAGTCGTTGATGGTTTGGTAACCAACTTTCCTTGTGAACAAGTAACACAAGAGAATTCATTTGATTGAAGAACATTTTGGTTCTTCAAAGTATGCTCATGTGAATTCTCAATTATTCTGCGCATCATATTATAACCGAGATGGCCCAATCGGTCATGCCAAATGATAAAATCATTAGAACCAGTAAACCTTTTGTTTACTACGGCATGTGATTCAACCGTATCAATATTTGTATGGTACAACCCAGAAGAAAGTGCAGACAATTTTTCATGCACAGTTTTCTTCTCCGCATTTATCGTAGTAATATAAAGGTATTTCACATTTCCTTCATTTGCAGTCTCAACATGATAGCCATTTTGGTGAATAACCTTGAAACTTAACAAGTTTCTTTGAGACTTACTACAATACAATGCATTATTAATTTCTAATAATGTTCCTCCAGGTAGTAATAAGGCCGCTCTTCCTGAGCCCTCAATCAATTTTGTATTACTGGATATTGTATTAACATATGCCTTTTTCATAATCAAATGAGAGAAATATTTTTTTTCTCTTGGTATTGTATGAGTTGTGGCACTGTCCAGAAGACACATATTTCCATTACTCATCTTGGATCCAACTGAAGACTGGAAAATTTTATTTATCTTCATAAAAATAAAAATACATAATAAGAAGTATGAAACTTAACAAAAGAAAATTTAAGTACATGAACTTTAAGTAAGACTTTAAAAACACAAAACAACATTAATCATTTCCCAGTTCAATTATCAATCTTCAATTGCGATCCCCAAAAAAGTCTTCAGCTTCCAGATGAGTGATATCATCGAGCCCATCAAAAGCATCGTCTTTCAATGCTAAATTTGCCTCAATATTCTCATCATATTTTTGAGAAGACCATGCCTGAGCATCATCTTTGAGAGTCAAATGTGACTCTACTCGAGCATTAGAAGAGGAGGCACCGCCTTTATTTCCTTTCCTTTTGAAGGAATTTTGATACAGCCTGACAAAATGCTCAGGTGCCCAACATTCATTTTTCCATTGACCTTTAAGGCCACAATGATGACAGTGATCGCCATTTCCTTTAGAAGGATTATTTTGAGAACTCATATTGTTCTCCCTTTTGTTATGACCACCACCTTGACGATTATTATATCGTCTTTTGCCCTTGTCAAGCCCACACACATTATCATGGTCCCGATTATTTTGTCTTATTCAGACTGGTCGTATGCTTTTGCCCCATGTGCCTCCGGTAATGGAGCACTTCCAGTAGGATGTGCTTCATGATTTTTCATTAAAAGGTCATTATGCTGCTCAGCCACCAGAAGACATGAGATTAATTCAGAGTATTTTTTAAAACCCTTTTCACGATATTGTTGTTGTAATATCATATTGGAGGCATGGAAAGTAGTTAGTGTCTTTTCCAACATGTCCTCATCTTTTATAGTCTCCCCACATAATTTTAATTGGGAAGTGATTCTAAATACAACATAGTTATACTCAATTACAATTTTATAATCTTGAAACTGTAAGTGCATCCACTCATAACGAGCCCTTAGCAATATCGTTGCCTTGAGGTGGTCATACCTCCCTTTTAAATCTATCCACAATTCAAGTGGATCTTTCACTGTTAAGTATTCAACCTTCAGGCTTTCATCTAGATGATGATGAAGGAAAATTATAGCTTTCACTTTATCCTGACTTGATGCCTTATTTCCTTCGATTATACTATCACCAAGACCCTTAGCGGTAAGGTGAATTTCAGCATCAAGTACCCATGACAAATAGTTCTTTTCAGAAATGTCAAGTGCCACAAATTCAAGCTTTGACAAATTCGACATGATGAAAACTATCATAAAATAATCGAGTTAATATTATGATGTTGGTTTCTTTATAATGAATGGTTAATTAATGTTCAAATAATAAGGTATAATATGATTATAAATTATATTATATACATGCGTATGGAATGTCTTAAAAACATGTAAACTCATGAAGTATTGAAACAATAGATTTATATGTACTTTTAATAGTTCTACAATAATTATTATAGTTTCAATAGATATTAACGTCATTTTTAAGAGTTTCAAGTCATATTTAATACATAATATTTTTCTTTATGACACACAAATATTAATCATAAATTTATGAGATAAAATACTTACGAGTATTCGAACTAGCATGTTATCATATGCCCTAGTATTTAATTTAGAGTTATAAGTTAGTAGCATATAAACAACCAGGGGCGGACCTACATTGTAGGTTTCGGGTGCTCGAGCACCCACTAATCTCAACGCGTAACGTATAAAGTTAAATACATAAAATATTTAAAAATTAATATATTAAACAGTTGAGCACCCACAAACACTAAAGTGCCTTAGCCGCTTTGGTTCTGAAGTTGAATATACAGCGCCCAGCACGCGAGAGAATATGGGAGTTCGAATCTCGGGGGAAACAATTCTTTTTTGGTTTGTTCCTTTCATATATTACCAAACATTTTCTCTTCTTTTTTCTTTTTTTCAAACTTCGCCCATTTTTCCGCTAACATTTCAATCTTAACTTTTTTTTTAAGTTTATTTTTTCACTTTTTTAATTTCTTATATCTCATTTATTACAACAAAAAACTTAAGTTTTTAAAAACTCCATAGTGTAAATATTTGTAGTTGTCAACATGCAATGATATGATACAATTATTCAATATCTTCAAATTATGAAAGTTCGTCAAGAATCGTACTACTAGAAGCTTTTTTTTTTTTTAAAAATATTAATATTAATCGTAGTTTGCTCGGAAACTTATGACTAGAGGTCTTATTTCTGATAATAAGCTTTTTATTTTCACGATCATTAAAATAATTATACATTTATATTAAAAAGTGAGCACCCACGATCTTAAAATTCTGGATCCGCCACTGTAAACAACATAAAAATATAAATCTGAAACGTATTGATTATTATGCCTAGTAAAGTATCATACTAATACCTAAAGCAAGTTATGTATGCAGTAATTAAATCGTTGATCAAAGACTTATGTAAGTCCTATTAGATATGTTATAAACATATAAATGTATACCTGACTCGAAAGAAAATTGATTAACTTTTAGGAAAAAAAGATAATTTTGAATTAAGTAGGTCCCAATTGGTTAGAGACTCGTGCTGATAACGTGTTGTAAAATAAGTGGAAAAATACTAGAATACTTAAACAAAAAGGTAAGATAAATGGTTGATGGAAAGTATAAAGATTGAGAGCTTTATTTATTCTCCTCAAGTGTGTTTCACAAGGGTGAAAACATTATCCTTTTATAGGATTTAGAAAACACCCGTTTACATCCTTTAACCAAATACGTTAGTAAAACTTTAATAAATACAATAAATACATACATTACGTTAGGGATAAACTAAGAAAAACATCCACAATTAAATGGATTTGTAACAGTCACATATTTATTTATTTTTGGTAGTGTGGTATTTTAAACAAATATTGTTGGGGCTAATATATTTATATTAAATATTTAAGTTTAATAAATATTAATTTAATTTTATTAGGTTAATCTTTTGATATGAACCCACCTTATTAAGTCTAAAATATCATCAACATCTCATTTAGATATGAGCTTCTCTCGAAGTTTTGACTCTTTTGATATATTATTCGTTCGAAATGATTCACGTTTGCAGCAGATCAAATTTTAAAATTTGAGTTTTGAAGTTCCTTAGTGTCAAATTTCAATGAACATCAACTCAAACTTTCCTCTAAACAATTCAAAAAAATAATTATATGAGGTTCT
>JAJONZ010003904.1:0-19019 GCA_029582445.1 Solanum paucissectum | reverse complement strand
CTTAAAGATTCAAGGACCTTTATGTTAAAGAGTTTCCTTAAGTTCATTGTACTAGATAGTAGTTGGTTTTGTATTGTAAGGGTCGTGTCCCTCTTGTGTTGTAGTCGTGTTTTAAGATGGCTACTTTGAGACGTAGTATTCCAATTTTGTATTAAAGGTTTAAATGATGTGACTTTTTAAGTCTTGTGTTATTTATGAAAATTTTTAAATTTTCTGCTATTTTTCTATGATAATGCTATGACGAATGCTAAGGGCTTGTATAAGACCTCCGAGAGGTCGAATACGCTGGTAAAGACTAGGGGGTGCTCTCAGGTCGTTACAGAAATGGTAAGGTTGCATGGAGTGCCTTTGTCAATTATATTTGATCGTGGTACTCAAATGACTTCTAAGTATTGAAAGTCTTTCCTAAAGGGTCTTGGCACTAAGGTTAAGCTTTTAGTACAACTTTTCATCCCCAAACCGATGGGCAAGCGGAGCGTACTATCCAAACTTTGGAAGATATGTTGAGAGCTTGTGTGATTTATTTTAAAGGTAATTGGGATGATCATTTGCCATTAATTGAGTTTGCTTATTATAATAGCTATCACTTGAGTATTGGTATGGCTCCATTTGAGGCTCGCTATGGTAGGAGGTGTAGCTATCCTATTTGTTTTTTTGAGGTTAGTGAAGTTACCTTGGTAGGTCCCGAGTTGGTACATGAGGCCATTGAGAAAGTTTGACTTACAAGGGAAATGTTGAAAACGGCTCAAAGTTGGCAAAAGTCTTATGCCGATAGGAGGAGAAGGGATCTTGAGTTTAATGTTCATGATTGGGTTTACTTGAAGATTTCACCCATGAAGGGTTTAATGAGATTTGTCAAGAAAGGAAAGCTTAGTCCCCGGTATGTAGGCCCATATAAGATTTTGAGACGTGTTAGTAAGGTTGCTTATAAGCTAGATATGCAAAATGAATTGGCAAAGGTGCATCAAGTTTTCCATGTCTCTATGCTTAAGAAGTGTGTTAGAGATCCAACATACATAGTTTCCTTAGAAGGGTTGGGAGTTGATGAAAGTCTTTCTTATGAGGAAGTTCCGGTTGAGATTCTAGACCGGCAAGTTAAAAAGTTGAGAAACAAGGAAGTTGCTTCCGTGAAAGTATTATGGAGGAATCACTTAGTTACTGGTGCTACATGGGAGGCCTAGGTGCTACATGGGAGGCCTAGGCCGATATGATGTCCCTATATCCTCATCTTTTTCCTTCAACTCCTACTTTAGCTTGATGTAATGAGTTCCTCTTGGTTTGTTCTATGTTTTTGTAGTCATGAGTGTTTTATGTGTTTTCATGATTTCCCTACATTATGCACGTTTAGGAAAAGCTTAAATTTCGAAAGAAATGACTTATATGGTTTATTTTCCTCATGTTGTTGTGCATTGAGTATGAGTTGCCTATAGACTTCATAGATGACTTGTTGAACATGCTTTAGCTATGCTTTTTGAGAATGAATTGCATATTGGCTCCATGAGATTGTGTTGATCATGCTTTTAACTTGGAGAAAGTAGTTCCTCCTTGAATATGAGAAATCTGAAATTTTCATGCATGTTGGGTTGCTAGATGTAGTTCCTAGTTCCTTATAGTGCATTTGAGTATGTTTAGCTTGGAGTTGATGTTTCCTCATTGTTTATGTGCATGTCATGCATAATGGGCAGATGGAGTCAGTTTCACCCCTCTTATGATGTTTTGAGAACGTCCTAGCTTGGAGTTGATAGTTCCTCCTTGGTTGTACGCATTGCATTGTTAGGATTGGGTTGTTAGCTCCTCCCCTACTCTTTTAGAACAAATTTGAATCTCATTCGAGGACGAATGATTCCAAGGGGGAGTTATTGTAACACCCCGAATCATAAAGAGGCCTCCATACCAGATTTCAGCAGTTTCCAGATGTAGTAGGTGCCAAACCACCCAGGCCACCCACGGCCCATGGAAGGGACCACTGACCGTAGGTGAGGTCCGAGGATGTCTGCCCAAAATAGTCCCATAAGGATCGAGACCACGGCCTGGGCGAATGTACCGTTGGTCAGACCACGGTCTGTGGTTAGGTCCCGTTGTTCGAGGACCATAATTCATGTTTCTTACACCAATCGATGCTCAACAGGGACGGGCCATGGTTCAGACCATGGTCAGTCGACTAGGGTCCTTGGATGGTCACCTGACAGTTATTTTTAGGGGCAGTTGGGTCTTTTCCTAATTAATTAGTTCTTATACTACGTCATTTTGCCTAAGTTTAGGACACCTATATAAGTCTTTTTACCCCCAAATTCACCCCCATTGAATTCATTCTTCCAAATTCCAAAAGAACTTCGAAAACTCCTCCTAAATATTCTCACTCTAGAAACATGAAGAAGAAGAAGAAGAAAAAGAAGATTCAACCTAGGGCTTCAAGCTAAGCTTCCAATTCCTCCATTGAAGGCTAGCATTTGGATTCAAGGTATGTTAGTTTTCATCCATGGAGTTCCCAAATTCCTCTATTTCAAAAGGTAGAATTCCCAATTAAGTCAAGGTTTTCTTCAATTACCATGGGTTCTTATGATTATTGATTTGAATGATTGAATTATGGTCTTCTAAGAATGAATTGATAATTTACTATGGTTTTATGATGTTTTCCCCTTTGAACCCATGTAATTTCATGTTTTCATGTTATGAATCATATGATGTGTGATTTTGATCTTAAAGGAAGAGTTTTATGAAATTAAGCATATAATTAGAGGATTGCATGAAATTATGATGAAATCCATATCTAACATATGTTTTCTAAGTATTGAAGATTGAAACTAGGTTTTGAACCTCAAGAGGTAAATTATGGACTTGTGCATTTTCTTATGAAATTTATGCAAATGTTTTAAGCATGCTTTGAGAGTAAAGTATCAATGATGATGATTATGATGTGTTATTCAAAGAATATCCTCATAAACATATACTAAAATGATGTGAAAGGTTTTCTCACATAATAAGGATTCTTAGGTTGAAAGGCTTTTTCACCTACTTGAATCAAAGAGTAAGAGCTATCATAATGAATTTAGCTTGGATTGGAAAGATGGCATGCCCTTCCATGGATAATGAGAATAAGTAAGAAAATAGTATTTCGTGGGATTTATACTTAGAACCGAGGGGATATTGTTATGAGATTGAAGCTCTCCCGTTAGTAGAGGTCGGGTTTCTAGAAACAATCTCATGAGATGGAAGCTCTCATGTTAGTAGAGGTCAGGTTTCTCCTTATCCCTTAACTTCGTGCCTCCATAGGTTGATTAGCTAGTGTATCCACTTAAGCTATAATATCATAGTTCTACCTTAGGCAAATAGAATAATCTTTTTCGGTGTGGGAGACACCGGGGGATCATGTTATAGCTCACATGGTCTCTATGTCGGTTAAGGCTAGTTTCCCACAACAATATTAATAACGATCTAAGGTTACTCAAGGAGTATCTCATATGTGTTCGAAGGTTTTAAAGATGATTAGCTTGCATTGGCCTTGTTTTATGAAGTGTGTTTTCTAACCTTCTTATATCATGTTTTAACTTGGTCAATTACACGTCATGAAATGAAATGTTCCTTTTTAGCATGTTTTAAATGTCTTATGCATGGCTATCATACTTGGTACATTGTTTTGTACTAACACATACTCTTGCCTACATTTACCCAAATGTAAGGACCGGCAGTCAGGTTTTCGAGTTTCTTGAGTAGAGATTGACTTGGATATTTTCTCGAGCTTTGGTGAGTCCTCATGCTTCGAGGATAGAGTTTATTATTTTCAGTTTCTTTCATGTATTTCTCTTTTGGAGATGATAAATGAGTGACGCCCAAATTTCATTCTATTGTATTAGATGGCTATGATAAGACATTAGTCTAGACTTCCGCTTTTGCTTTATATAAAATATTTTGGACTTGAACTATTGTTTTACTCTTATTGTTCTATTTCTCATGTTATGAGAGCTAAGTGGCTTGTATGGAGTTCTTCGGGGTCCTATACAACATGTTACATCTAGGGGGTTCCCCTGGGTCGTGACAATGAGTTCTCTTTTTAAAAAGAAAACAAGTGTGTATTATTTTCGAGCTGAAGAAAATAGTCTGTGCCTCTTTGGACCGGGAAGAAATCTCTATAATTAGGAACTCTTCTAACCCTAGAAAAGATTGAAAGATTTCTATACGATACATGCAACCCAAGTATTGAGAGAGTTCAAATGTGAACTTGCGATCATTGTAAAAGACTGCAAAGCTATTGTCTATCTTGTGGATTCGCTTGAAGGTATGTCGAATTTGTGGATTCGCTTGAAGGTATCTGCTCACGCTTAAAGAGGTAATACTTGAATTAAATTTCAGCAAGTGTATGTGTTCTAGCATAATTGTGTATGTTATAGCATAAACATTATTGGATATCTATTATTCATGTAACCTATACGATTTTGGTATGCTTCCGTTGTGCATATAGTTTTCCACAATTAGTATCAGATCCTCACTTACCTCTCAATAAATAATTTGAATAGGGTTTAGGGTTTAGGGTTTAGGGTTTAGGGTTTAGGGTTTAGGGTTCAGATTGTGCACAATAACTATACATTTCTTTTAAAACTTTTATCAAAAATATTATTTTTTAAAACAAAAAAGAGGAAAATATTCATTTACGGTTACAAAATTCGAATTTTAAAAAAAAATGTGTAGATCAATATTTTTAAATGAAAAAAAATAATCCAAAACTACCTAAAAATGAGAATAACTTACTTAAACTGTGTTACAAAATTTACACATCGTTCCCATTTCCTCATTTCCCATTGCAGGATCTCACGCCCATCATTTTCTCATGGGAATAGAAGATCTGCTCCTCTTTATATATAGATTACAAATCATAGCAATGGACTTTTCCAACATGAGGAAAAGCATATTATGAAAGAAACTTTTCCAACATGAAGGTGCTTCATGTACACCTTTCTTTTTCTGCTAACATTTTTTGTATTAATGAATTAGAATTACTTTGACTATTCACAATAAAGAATTTGATGGGTCATCATCATCATCCTCCTTATTTTTACGTTCATGTAAGAATTTGTTTGAAATTTTTAATATTACAATTTTATAAAAAAATATATTATTTTCTCTACTATAAACTATAAGAAGTGCAAGGAGTTTTATTATTTAAATGGTACAATATATTTTAATTGCAGATAAGCTATGTGAAAGAAAGAAAAAAAAGGTTATATAATATTTTTAAATGTTGATGTATATTGTATATTATTGAAAATTATTGAAATTTTTACATAAAATTATTGACCGAATTCTACAGAAAGTTTTGTCATAGTATGATGTAACTTAATTTTCAACAATTTTGAATAACATATTAATTTCTACCTCTTGAAAAGTAAATGAATAAAGAATTATTTTTTTTGATTGGATGAAATGTGATATATATATATATATATATATATAATCGGAATCTATATTGATAGTCTGCACGACCTAGTAATTTACTGATTTTAACTTTTCGCCTAAGTGTGAAACAGGTTGCCTAACGTGATCCAACAAAGCAGTAAGGACAGTAAGTAAAAACACAATATTTTTACGTGGAAAACACCCGGCTCAAAAGGTGTAAAAAACCACGACCTGTACCCCTACATGATTTAACTCCAACTTCACTAAATCACTGAGCCTCCACAAAAGATAGATTACAAACTTTGCAACCTACCTTAACTTCAAGTTATGGATTTAGATTACAACTCTTGTAATCCTAGGAACTAACTCTAATTCCTAACCTTCAACACAAACCTCCCAAGGTATGTGTTCCCAACTCTTCGAGTTATCACAACCTGAAGACAACACTTCTAATTCAGTTTATAACTCACTGAACTAAGATTACATCAAGACTCAATCACAAAGAAAAATTTCTAACACATAAACTCTGTAGAAGGATTAGGTTCTTCGATGTGTTCCTTCTATGCGTTCCTTCAGTTCGCTGGTAGCACTTGCGAAGTCAATTTCTCAATTGCTCTTTTTGCTCTGTAAGTGCACAAATATTCTGGACGACTTTGCCTCTATTTAAGCACAATTCTTCATAGAGTTTTTGTTTACTTCAAACTACTCATTGATTTGAACTCTCTTGACTAAGAGTTCTACTTCAAGTAAGACTCATTATTCAATTCAAACTCTTTGCTTCTTTAGACTCCTTCTTCAAATTACATTCATTGATTCTTTTGTATTGTAGTCAAACTCCAACACTTCAATTCAGCAGTAACTTGAAGAGTTCTACTTTAAGTAAGACTCCTTCTTCAATTAAAACTCCTTGCCTCTCTAGACTCCTTCTTCAAATCAAACTCATTGATTCTTTATCTTCAATTCATCAGATGTTTATTTCCTTGGGTTTTCTCACGAAATTAACATTATCCATTCCTTTATTTCTGCACTCTTGTCTTTGTTCATTCTAAAAGTTTTCTCGAATTTAACTGCTCGTGACAGTGCACCTTTGGACCATATTGACTGACGTGTTTCATCTTTCCTTGTCAATCATCAAAACTGCATAAATCCCAACATATATGTAATAGGACTATAGGAGAGTCAAAAATTGTTACATGTCAATACCAACATTTTCTCAAATTTTCAGTTTTATAATTTTAATTTTAAAAAAAAAATAATTTCTTATTAGTTACTTTAATTTTGCAGTTATTATTTAAGAAAAAAAACATTTTTACAACTTTTCAAATTGAATATCCATAAATGTGACATTTAAAATAAATAATTACCGTCATAAAAAGAAAACAATTTTTAAATTTATATATTATAACATTCAGTTTTAAAATTAAACAAAGACCAACGAATATATTAACTAATCACACCTCAAACCTTCAGCTACAACTACGTTTCCCATTTTTTCATAGAAGTGAGATATAGATAAAGCAAAAAAAAAAATTATTCAAAAATTATATTATCTATATTAAAACACGATTCTTGAACATATTTTGAAATGAAAATCAAAATAAAACGTTCAAAATGAACCAAGATAATACACAAATCAGTGTAGCCTATTTTTGTGGAACTATATTTCCTTAAAATACTATTGAAGATAATTACAAATAATGCTATGAAATTTAGGAATTTAGATTTTATTTATATAATTTTGAAAAACTTATATTTTGAACCAAAATTATTTGCACTATTAATTACTCTACTAATTAACTGCCACATTAAAGGAGGGGAACTTCTATATTTAAAACTAGACATATTTCATACAAAAAAAATTTGAGGTATAATGATAATGTCGAAAAGTAAGTTATGTTATTGTATAATCACGTTGGTATTTTTTGTTTCACTTGTGATTATTTTAAAGAATGTTTAACGTTTTTTTGTATGGTCATTTGTTGTTAGAAAATATAATTATTGGAATACATTAAAAGGAGAAATTTTACCAATAATCACATAAAAGGGTAATTTTTTAGAAAGTTCAATTGTTTTTTCAATCAAAGAAATGGTGAAGTGATTTTTTTTCTTTTCCATTAAAGAACTTAATTGGATTAATAAACTATTAAAATGAGAATAAAAATTTAGGAAAGTAAATTTGCAACATGATTCAATATATGTCAAATATTTGTTAATGCAAATTTTATTGTTGATTAATTTAGAAAATTATAATTCTCTGTTGAATATAGCCAATTAAACACAAGTCTTTTTGACGCCTCTAATAATTAACATCCTAATTGGTTGATTTTTATAATTTTTCATCATGATTCTACATTATTGTCAATTTTAGCAATTTACGCATCTCAAAATAACTTTAATCATAAAAGTTCTAAAAAAAATTCACAATTCAGCTAAAAGTTCAACGATAAAATAAAAAATGCTATCATAAAAGAGTTAGAAATAAAATATTATGGCTATGTGACGACGATCAATAAGGATTAGCGGAGGAGCAAAGAAAAATATGAATATGAAGGGGGGAAAGAAATCTAAATTGTAACGTTAAAAGTTCATGATATGAATTTTGTAAAGAGGTCTAAAAGAAAAAACATGAATATAAAATTTGTTACAAAATCGTAACCTTACAAAAAAAATTTATTTAATGTGTATTTTTTAATAAATAGTTGATAAAATAATTTAAAGTGATCAAACTTCACATGATATTAAAATTTTGATTTTTCCATTGATTTTATTTTCACATATGTACATGTGTGAAAATTATGGAGTTTTATGTATATACTCTTCTATTGATTTGTTTATATCGGATGTGAGATACTATGACTATTTTTGTATGGTTAATATTTCTTGACACATTCAAAAAAATATTATTATTTACTGTAGTCAATAAACTACAGGTTCATATAATTACTTTATCAACGAACTATCAAATTAGAAGATACTAGAAAAGTTGAATGTTGGTGTGATGTGATTATGACACATTTCAAATCACGAAATGTCATTTATAATTTTTTTAAAATTAATTATATATGTGTGTGCGTATACTTTAATTAACAATTTATATAATATATAATCTACAAATCTAATGGCATGGTTGAATTGATATTATTTTTCATCCTCAAAACCTTGAAGAACGCTATTTAAAATAATTATATGATATATTATAAATTCTTCACAAAAAAATGATAATATGCTTTAATTCAATATTGTCAAATAAGAAATAAAGAAACATTCAACAATCCGAACTCACTAAAATGATTTAAATCAAAATCGTTGCACATTTTAATTAAAATATCTAAAAAGAAGTGAGTAATATTTTTTTTGATGACCATTAAATAACTTTTCATGACCTCTTTCAGACAATATGTTGTAATAAATTTTTTATTACAATATGAAAAATAAAATTATATTTTATATTTTTGTTGCGGGACAATGCCACATTTCGAGAGAAATTTAATGTTCATTTATATATATATATATATATAGGCAAAAGTATAAATAGTATAAAGGAATTACTTATGTATAAAGTCAAGAAATTGCTTCACTATGTGCATTTAATTAATTTCAATAAAAATCTGAAATACATCTTTTAATTATGTATTAACTTACATTTTATATTTGTATTAAATATTAATCATTATTTTTATAATTTAATTAACTTATACATTAATAATATAACTTGAATTAAAGTCGGTTGATAATATTTTTGAAATCTGTCTTTACATTTCATTTGAAAAGTTGAATTTTGATTTTCTTTTGTAAATAAATAAATAAATTTATTAATGATTCAACATAAATATATTATAAACTAAAAGCATAAATAAATATATATAATACTAGAATAATATTATAATATTATGCAAATAAAATTGTGTATTATATGATCATATAAATAGTAATAATGTATTATTATAACTATTTTACAAAAATATTTAATAAGTGAATAATAAATTTTATAAATTATTTATATTTTTTAAAATTATGACATTTAAAAGTATCCGCGCAACGATCGGATACGAATACTAATAATAATAATAGTAAAAGTAAAAACAAGAATGTCGTCACTAGCCAGTAGGTGACAAATGGACAAGATGTTTTTTTACTCACAAAAATTACCATAAAATGCATAGCTAGAGTATTAATATGGGTTGACATCATTACTTGATTTTTTTTAGAGTAATGAAACACAGTAATCTTTGTCACATAGAATTCTTGTTAAATCAAAGTGTTGGATCATGGATCTCCAAAGGTTAAATGAGTAACTTTTTCTCATGACACATTACAATGTAAATATTTTCTGCGAGAGTGGCATGGTTATTTGGATCATTAAAATTTCTCAAAAGTTTTGTGAGATAATATAAATACATCAATTGAGAATTACGGTCAATAAATGAGATTTATTGTCATGGTCTATTTATTTGAGTAAGTAAAATATGTTCAATATATCTTGCCTAAATTTTTCTGGATAAATGTATTGTAGTGGTGAAATTTAATATAAAAAAGAGATTACTTTTAGCCACTAGTGACACCTAATTAATTAATGAGAAGAGATATTAACGATTTTCACCGGTCTTAAAGAGAGAAACATAATATCTTAAATTCTTGAGCGTATTAATTGAGAGAACAATTTGAAGTAAGGAGGTTAGTTGTGTGTCTTAGTCAAAGGAAAGACACACAGTATAACCTTATGCTCATGAAATAATTATTAAAAGAGAATGAGAATTCGAATAAAGTTTTTTTAATCTTCAACTAAGCCTAACTCATTTTTTTCAATTTAGTTATAGTTTAGGTGGTCATGAATTTTATGATATCTGATTGACTTGAAATTTGATGGTTCCTTAGAAAATTATTTAAATGAGTTTTAGATAGTTTGTTGGATTAAAATTTGATTTGAATATGATAAGGTCATACATTATGTCAGTTATGTTTATGTTAAATTTGGAATATGATTACACATGGTGATTTAACATGAATTGATATGTGATAAGAATATATGTCATATTGTTTTAATTCCTAAAGATGCTTAAATCACTTGAATGTTGAATTTGGTCATAGCTTTGATTTTTTTTTTAAAACTCCAATTGACCTGAAATTTGGTAAGTTCATTTGTAATTAAAGTCCTAATAAGAAGTACTCACTCCTATGTGGTCATGGTTTTTGAGGTCGTTAAGACGAATTTTAAATTGTTCTTTTGAATTAAAATATGATTTAGTATGAATCAATCCTTTATATCAATTTTATTGATGTTAATGTGGTACTTGATCTCACGTGAATGATTTAACATGAATTGATATATGATAAGGATATAGATCTGATTATTTTTTCCATGAATTATTTGAATTTAAATTTATCATAGCTTTGGAGATAATATTTATTCTAACTCTGTTTGATCTGGAATTCGGTAGGTTCATCAGAAACAATCAAATTAAAATTACTCATTGTTATGTAGTGATTTGGCAATTTGAGGTCCCTTAGATGATATTTTTGGATTTTTTTTTATATCATGAAAAATAATTTTTATGAAAATTACTCGACTATGATATAGTGGTGATAGAGATTGTTCTCTATGGTCTTCATGACTAGATTTTAGTGAAGTATTAAGTTCATGTATTGGCTTAGACCTTCCTCCATATCAAATAAAATTAATACAAGTCGTTAAAATATAATCTCTAGTTGCCATAATCTGGATTGACTCACCCTATTTATGTAATATTTGATTGGATCAATAGATCTAGGGATAATGATATTCACTTGGCTTAAATTAGCATATACTCGCCATCTGAGTTAGCTTTTGTTCTAAATTTATTGAAGTTAATATCTGACATCACATATGTATGTTGCATGAGTTATTATATTTCATCAAAATTTATCATTCAAGATGTATGGATATCCATGAAATATGATTTGAATTTTAATGTTCAATGTATATATAACCATGCTAATTTTTGAAAATAGTATTCAGATAATGTAAATAATTTTTTGAATCTTGTTCTTTGTTCTTGATTCGTGTATCTGTTTCACAAATGATTATATGTGATAGAAATTATAGAACAATTTTTTTAATTTTTTTTTTGGCAAAACAATGTTTTCAATAAAATTGATCATAGTGTTGGAAATCAAAAACAAAAAAGGACATCTGATTGATCTGAAATTTGGTAGATTCATAAGAACGATCGAGTAAGATTTTTTTAAAATTATTATGTGAGTTTTTTTTTTCATATTTGATTTAATAGTAGTGAAATATTAGTTTCATGTGCTTGCTTAGGCCTTCCTCCATATCGAATGAAATTAATACAAGTCAATTTGTATTTAACCTACTAGTTTTGATAATCTATATTAACTCTCCAAAATTGACTAATATATGATTTGATCAATGTAACTAGAGTGATTTCTCACTTGACTGCCCATCTCAGTTAGGTCTTTATAAGTTTATGGAGTGAACAGTCGGTCATCGTACATGTGTATTGTATGAGTAGTTCTCCAATCCCATCGATTGACTATTCGAGATGCATTGACCAAGACCGGATTAAAGGGTGAGTCAGTTCTTTTAGGCTACATCATTAGTTTAGTCCATTCTTTTCAGACTCAGACTTTATCTTTAGATTTTGTTGATGTTTTAGTTTTCGGGGTTGTATCCCATTTCCTTAGACTTGTTTATTAGTAGAGTTTTGGTACAATGACTTTCAGTTCTAGCGGTTTAATTTCCGTGATAGTTGTTTGTTAGATTTTCGAGTTTATGGGAACTCCATATTTAATTCGTCATTTTAACCTGCTTCAGTAACTTTAAATGGTTTAGTTTTTTTTGAGTTGTTTAGTAGGTTTGTAGTATTGTTTCTTCCACCGGACGGTTAGTGTGGGTGCATATCATGATGTTCTGGGTCATGACACAGTTGGTATCAGAGCCCTAGGTTTGTTGATTTCATTGTACCAAAATGAGTCTAGTAGAGTCTTGCGAAATGGTATGGAGACGTCTGTACTTTTCTTCGAGAGGCTACAAAACTTTGGGAAATCTCTTTGTCTTCTTGCCCTTTCGTGCTATGACTTGATTCCAATTGGTATCTGGTGATCCAAATTGGTATCTAACCTCTTTCCCTCTTCTGTCCACAGACGGTTAACATATGATACAACGGCGTCAGGCCCGTAGCCCCCATCAATGAGTCAGCAGAGGAGCCCGCAACAAGAGGCCGCGGTCGAGGCAGGGTAGAGGATGAGAAAGGGGCGGAGGTCGAGGAAGGGTAGCACCCACCAGGGGAAGAGACCCATTTGAGAATGTTTCCAGGGAATAGGCCCCTCCTGCAACCCAAGAAGAGGTGGAAGAGAATGTAGAGATTGAAGACGATGAGGATGTTGGACCAGAGGAGGATGCACAGGTTGAGAATCCGACATTCGTCCCTTAGACCCAGTGTTAGCTCAGTAGATCATGACTTTTATGAAAGGGTTGGTCGTCCCTGGAGTCCTTCCCACAGTGCAAGCTGCTCAACCTCTGATCAACCACCCCATTGTTGCTACTGTTCCCAGGGTGGATAAAGCATTAGACATTGATGCCTTCTTATGTCCCCTATTGGGTCCTTTGATGATTTCTACTGAGAATTAGGTGTTGACTATGTTTTTGAAGCTGAAGCCGCCTGTGTTCCACGGTTCTAAGAGTGAGGATGCCTACAAGTGTATTCTGGATTGCTATGAGAGGCTTCACAAGTTAGGAATTGTATACCAGCATGGAGTAGAGTTTGTGACCTCTCAGCTTCAAGGTGAGGCTAAGCAGTGGTGGAAGGCCTATGTGGAATGCAGATCGCCAGTCTTTCCCACACTCACTTAGATGCATTTCCAGGTTTTGTTCATGGAGAAGAATGTGCCCTGGACATTGAGGGATCTCAAGAAGGATAAGTTCATAGCTTGGATCAGGGTGGTATGACTGTAGATGCTTATGAGGCTAAGTTCCATGCCTTGTCCAGATATGCTACCCATTTGGTGACTATAGAGGAGGAGAAGATTCGTTTATTCGTCAACGGATTGAACCCCGAGTTACATGTATTGTATTTTCACATGACCTCTTCAGGTAAAAGTTTTAATGAGGTGACAAACTTTGTGAGGAAAGTGGAAGGAGTTCGACATAATGGGCAGGCCAAGGCTTTGGTTAAGAATCCAAAGAGCACAAGTAACTTTCATTATTCCTACTCCAGAGGTTTAGGTAGGCCAATGATTGCAGCCCGGCCAATCCAGTCTGCCCTGCCCGCTTTTACGGGTGGTTACTCAGGAACTCCACAGAAGAATCCCATTCAGAATAGTAAGGGAGCCGCACCTTTGTTCGGCAGAAGGTCGTGTTTTGACTGCAGTTGTTACAATTGTGGAGAACCTGGGCATATAAGGAGAGATTGTCCCCATCCGTGCATGTCTGACCCCGTGCAGCAACAGACCAGAGCAGTGGTACCAGGGGGAAGCGCTAGTAATGGAAAAGGACGTCCACAAGGTGGGTAAGGAGGAAATTAGCGAGGCCGTGGAGGCCGGGGAAATTGTAATGCACGTAGTGGAGTAGCGCAACCAGGAAATGAGGTTGCCCATCAAGATGACAAGGCTCAGTTTTATCCCTTTTCGGGCAAGATTGAGGCCGAGGTGTCTGATGTAGTGATCATATGTACTCTTCTTGTCTTTGACCAGATGGATACTTTTTTGTTTGATCCGAGTTCTACTTATTCATATGTGTCTGTTCAGTTTGCCTTGGGATTTGATGCGGTTTGTGATGTGCTTGATGCCCCAGTCCATGTTTCTACTCTAGTTAGAGAGTCTATCATAGTCACCCATGTCTATCGTTCTCGTTCTGTCTTGTTTATGGTTTTCAGACTTGGGCTAATTTGGCTATTCTGGATATGACTGACTTTGATATAATCATAGGCATGACTTGGTTGTCCCCCTATTATTTTGTGCTTAATTTTAATGCTAAGTCTATGACTCTAGAGATCCTGGTTAGGGAAAGGTTAGAGTGGGAACGGATGTCCAAGCCTAAGCTCGTTAAGGTCATATCTTTCGTTCGGGCTAAGAAACTGGTAGGGCAGGGGTGTTTGGCATATTTGGCTCCTATTATGGATGTTGATGCTGAGTCTCTTTCTATTGAGTCTATTCCAGTAGTGTTTGAATTCAAGGAAGTGTTTCCTACCGATTTGCCCAGTATGCCTCCTGATAGGGATATAAATTTCTACATTGACTTGGAACTGTGCACTAGCCCCATCTCCATTCCTCATCTTCGCATGGCTCTGGTATAACTAAGAGAGCTTAAAGCTTAAATTCAGGAGGTTCTTCATAAAGGTTTTATCCATCCTAGTGCTTCTCTGTGGGGTGCTCCGGTCTTGTTTGTTAAGAAGAAAGATGGCAGTATGAGGATGTGTATAGACTATCGACAATTGAATAGGGTCATAATCTGGAATAAGTATCTCTTGCCTCAGATATATGATTTTTTTTACTAGTTGTAGTAGGGTGCATCAATTTTATCTAAGATTGACCTAAGGTCTGGTTACCATCAGTTGAAGATTAGGCATGAGGATGTACCCAAAACGACATTCAGGACCCCCTATGGGAACTATGAGCTTTTAGCGATGCCATTTGGGTTGACCAATGCGCCTACAACCTTCATGAGTTTGATGAATGGTGTGTTCAAAACATTCCTGGAATCTTTTTTTATTGTCTATATTGATGACATTTTGGTTAATTCGAAGAGTAAGGAAGAGCATTCTTACCACCTTCGATGGTTTTGGGTGTCCCTGGAAAACAGAAGTTGTATGTAAATTTTCCAAGTGTGAGTTCTGGTTTGCTTCAGTTGTCTTTTTGGGGCACGTGGTTTCAATGGAAGAGGTAATGGTAGATACCCAAAAGATCTAAGTGGTAAGAGAACTGGGTCCGGCCTTGCTCTTTGACGGAAGTTAGGAGTTTCGTGGGACTCGCCAGCTACTACAATCGGTTTGTGAAATATTTTTCTTCTGTTGCCACATATTTGAAAAGGCTGACCAAAAAGGAGGTGCCTTTCGAGTGGACTGACAAGTGTGAAGAGAGCTTCCAAAAGCTCAAGGCTCTTGTGACCACAACACCTATTCTTGCACTACCGGTGGAAGGTGAATATTTCATTGTTTATTGTGATGCTTCAAATTCGGGTTTGGATGTTGTGTTGATGTAGAATAGAAATGTCATAGCTTATGCATCGCGGCAACTGAAGGTGCATGAGAGAAACTACCCAACGCATGACTTGGAGTTGGCAGAGGTAGCGTACAAGAAGAGGATGCCTAAGCCTACCAATCCAAGATCCAACATTACATTTAAGAAACCCTTGACATTCTATCATCATCATTCGTGAGTGTTTATTGAGAAAAATCTTTCAATAATAACACAATTGCATTCTAAACATGATGATAATACTTTCATTACAACCATATGCATATACTTCACATCATAATCATACATATATCCTTCATACTTTGCCTTACAAGGATATGAATCAATCTAAACACAAATATCTAGAATTCTACATTAGATAAGGGAAATATCATGATTCAATAACTAATTCATTATAAACATGAACAATTCAACATACTTTCATAATCAATCAACCCAAATTTGAAATTTCCAATTTAGTATTTTGGGGGAAACATGGTTTCATAGGGGAAATTCATCTTAATTCATCATTAATTCAACAATCCATTCATAATTCATCACATATAAACCTTTGAAAACATTTTAGAATTGAACCATGCTTAGATTGAAACCCTAGATTTTTGGGGGATTTTGAAAACTTGAAATCATCTTTTGAGAGGGCTCCTTGAATGAAACTTCATCAAGGATGAAGACTACCATACCTCTATTGATGAAACTCCACGAAATTTGAGTTAGAAAAGTGAAATCTTCAGCTTAAAAGCTTGACTCCTTCTTTTCCAATGGTGGTTTCTAGAGAAAGAATATTTGGAGAGGTAGTTTCTAATTTTTGAGTGTTTGGGAATAATGAATAGGAAAAGGAGTTTTAATACTTTATATACCCTTAAATAAATCTAATAAATCATTAATAACAGTCCCCTCACTTAACTAACCTTAAAAGGAATTTACTAAATTACCCCAACTTAGGCCGAGTCTTGGACAGATTGCAGGTGGGACTCACAAAACCCCACACACGGACCATGGGAGGGTGCACTAGCCGTACTGGCTATCCGTGGTTTGGGTTTGAAACTTACCATATTGGCCCTTGACCTACGAAGCAAGCCCACGAGGTGTGGATGGACCTATGGGGCGTAGGTCCCAAACTTTTTGACAGTTTTTGGTTTTTGGCAGCTTTGGGGGTTAGGCTTTAGGGCCCCCCTCAAGAACCCTTGGTTGGTCCTTGGGGTTCGTACATTGATGTTTAACCCCAAAACTCCTCAACCTAAGTTCGGGACATCACTTTACTACTTCAAACCACATATCAAACTCAAAAACGAACTCGTAAGGCTCTAGTTTCACTTACTAGTTTTCTGAGTCCTTACAAGTTGGAACAACCGTCTGTGCTGGAGTTGGCACTGAATCAGAGGCAGGAGGAGTCTAGGAAAGAATCCTAGATGAATCATGACGAGCTTTTGAACGAAGCTCTGGCTGCCGGGCCTGTTGTGACTTATTAACCTCAGTCTCAAAGAATGAACCTCACTACTGGAGTTACGCTCCGGTGTCTCAGCTATGGGCACTTTTCCCTTTCCCTTGCCTCCCTTCGGATGTCACTTATTTCTCTTTGCACTAGAAGCAGGTGCTTCCTCATTGATCACAATCCCTCGTGCCCACTTTCGGGGCGGCATGATACTATAATCTAGGTTTGTTCTAGCCATATCAGCAAAACACATAAAAAATGTTATAAATAATTCGAGAAAAGTGCAGACATTTAGTTGCAGAAAGACTCGCCGACCTAGTCGCCGAATTAGTCGCCGAGTCGCCGAATTAGTCGCCGAGTCACCGAATCACTTAAGCGAGCCAGATCAGGCTCACCGAAAGTACCGATATAAAATATTCAAAACTCAACACTGGTCAACAATGTGCAGGGCCATTCGGCGAATCGTAAATAAAAATAGGCGATCTAGGAGTAGCCCACCGAATGTTACAGTGTATTTTAAGGGTTAGGGGCTCAGAAAGAGCGATCAAAAGAATCTTTCGGTGAGTCGCTGAGTGAACTCAGGCTTCCCGCCGAAAGTTATAGAACAAAGTTAGCCTACATATGAAATTAATGGCGATCAAAGGGGAATTTTGGCGAAGCGCCGAACCACTCGGCGAGCTCGACGCAGCTCGCCAAACGGTCTTAAGTGCCAGTTTTCAACCCCGTTTCCCAAAATCAAGCCTGCAGCCGCTGGATTCATAATCAAACACATACACTATTCAATTAAACATAAACCCATATGACCCATACCCTCGGGGTACTCATACTTCACCTGATTTAGCCAAAATTGGTCTTTTGACGACTTTTGCCCTTAAGAATGACGTCAAATGTTCCATCATTGGGCAAATTACGTCATTTGACACAATTTGGGGTTACTTAGACTTCACCCCACTACACCCAACATAAATAAACCATAACCCAATACTTTAAACTCAATTTTAACAAACAAAACATGGGTATAGATCAATTTTAGACCTTTAGGCACACATTTCAAGAAACTACGGGCAATCCAACACATAACACACAATTAAAGCAATTACCCAATATCAAACAACACCAAATTACCTAATGCATTTGAGTTCAACCACAAAATTAAAGTGAGGGGTATGGAAAACCAACCTTAGTACCAAAATTAGAAGTTGTATCGCTAGACGGCAATGTTCCCCAACTCCAAGCACGTATTCACACACAAAATGTGGTTAAAAGCAATAAAACAATGAAGATCAACAATTTGGTGAGAGGGTACGAGAGTTTGAAATGAGAGAAAATGAAGGATTTTGAAATTTTAAACTGTTTGGCCTTTAAAACCTTTAAGTTTATGACACTTTCGACAAAGTAAGTCGTGCTTGCCGACCCACTCGGTGATTCACTGAGTGGAATTTCCCATCGCTGAGTTTTATAGGACCTCCAACAAATCTGGGGGTTCTAACGATGGGCAGACTCAGGCTCACCCACCTGTTCGGCGAGTCGCCGATTAAACGTTTGGCCTGCTGAGTTTTACAGAGTTCCCTTTTAAGCTTGGTGGTTCCAACGGTGGTCCAAGTCAAGGCTCGCTGACCTGTTCGGAGTGCCTCCGATTGGACTTTGGGCTCACCAAACTACCCATTTTCCAACACTCTTCACTTCTTAACATACACAATGTCACACCCCAAACTCAAGGGGCGCAACTGGCTCCTAATGCCAAAACTCAGGCCCGAGCCGACCCTACTGAACCATTTGCTACTAGCGCATGGCAGCCACACGCAATAAAGAAATCAAACAAGTATATCTCGGCTTAAAATTAAGCCATCGGCCGGCAAGGCCCCTGCCAACTGTAGCCCTCAGAGGCTCCTGAAGCAGTGGAGAAGCTATAGGGGGCTGAGAAGATGTCTCCCCCTGGGTCTCACAATGGGCTGCCTCCACCTGTGGTACCTTGCCAGTACCCTCGCCTGCAGGTGTATCTAGT
>JAJONZ010003901.1:0-10890 GCA_029582445.1 Solanum paucissectum | reverse complement strand
ATCGCCGCAATCTTGCTTCACCGATCTTCTCATCAGGATCTAATTCTGAAATTTCAGCACAAATTCCTTTAACTCGTAAGAAATATTCAGAAATAGACATGCCCCCCTGTGTTAGCATTGCCAATTCGTTTTCCAGCAGTTGTAGCCTAGCAGTATTCTTTTTTGTAAATAATCTCTCAAGTATCTCCCAAACTTCTTTTGGTGAGTTAACATCACGTACATGGTCGATGAGCTCTCTGCCAATTGAAGTCCTCAAAGCAAAGAGTGCTTTACCACATTTAATCTTCCATTTTCTCTGTGGTTCTGCATTTTCTGCAGTATTTGCTGGAATTTCTGCTTCAGCACCAACAATAAGATCCCATAGGTCTTGACCTTGAAGATAAGCTTCCATACACATTCTCCAGTACTTGTAGTTCGTCCCTACAAGCTTCTCGACACCAAATTGGGCATTTGAACTGTTTCCCCCATTTACTGACTCCATACTGCACAAGTCTTTTTTTCTTTCTCTGCAACTTTCAATCTCCTCCAACAAGACTAATAAAACTTGATAGACAAGAAGATGGAAATAATAATCAGATCAAGGACCTCACTCTGATATCATAAAACAAAAAAATAAGAAGATAAAGAAGAAGTTTGCAGTATAACGGAAATAGAACAGAGAGAATGTTATTCCTGAAGCTCTGGTTTACAACAATTATGCAGCAGCTATATAAACTGTGCCACTAACTTGAACTCCTAAAAATACTCTAGTAACTTACTAAGACTCCTATCTAGGTAGACTTCCTACGAAATAGGAACTGATTTATTTGACTCAGTAAACTAAACAGGGCAGAAGTAAATATTTAAAAAAGACTGTTAAAATGCACTAATTTTTAACAGAGTGTATATGCATTAGTACAGAATTAACGAGTTGCACTCGTCCTGCATATGATTGATTCTTTGTTCCCAACATCTTGACACGAGTAACCATCTTTTCAACAAGCATTGCACAATCTCTTAGTAGTATACTTGAATGGTAGCTTGCCTTTTGAGTATCCTGTGAGTTCAACTATATCATTCACTACCTGATCTGTCATGTTTGCTGAGAATACATTTGACTTCACATTGTTAGTGATTAATCCTGAGGCAACAGAGAAAGTTTCCAGTCCTCTTATCAAAAGCATCACCGACCTCCAATTCCCCTTGCTGAAAATAAGCATGTCATCTGCAAAACATAGGTGGTTAAGTTTTAAGCTTCTGCACTTTGTATGATATTCAAACCCCTCTTGTTCAGCGATCCACTTCATGATCCTTGTAAAGTATTCCATGCATATGACAAATAATTCGTAAACCTCTTTTCCCTTTGAAGTTTCCATGCAACCCTCCATTAATTGATATCGTATACTGAGTAGTTGATATGCATTCCATCGCCCATCTTATGAACTTATAGGGGAAATTCAGCCCATACAACATTTCTTCCACAAATCCCCACTCCACTGAATCATATGCCTTCTTTAAATCAAGCAACTTCTTGTTGTATTCTTCCTATTATATAATCTTACTAGGTCTTGGCTTATGAGAATGTTTTGTACAATGGTTCTCCCCTTGACAAAAGCACTCTGATTTTCTGAGATTATATCTGGTAATACCTCACTTAATCTGTTGCATAGTACCTTTGATATGATCTTGTAAATTGTGTTGCAACATGAAATGGGTCGGAAATCCTCTACTGCTTCCATATGAAAACTCTTTGGGATCAGTGTTATCACAGTGTCATTCATAACGGGTTCAATGCTAAGAATATTAAAATAATGAATTCATAGAGTTTAAATTTTGGATCCACTATGTTTGAACATATATTTGACTATTGTCATGACCCATACCGTCATATGAGGGGAACCAACACTGACCCTCCAGCGAGAGAACCAATTACTAACCCAACTTAACCCATCAAACTATTTTAAGGAACCAAATCATGAAGAAAAACAGAAATAAAGGGCCAAGTTCTCATAAACTCAATTAATTGTAAAAACATTTGCGGAATTAAAACCCCCTAGAATCTGAAAGACATTGTACCCCGAAAACTTAAAAGCATAAATCTATTAGTCTAAAGTGTTCTAATAGTCTAAAGTGTATGTATCTGAAACGATGGTCAAAGAAACGGAAACGAATCCATGGTAGCACGGAAGAGTAGTCAGCCCTTGGATTCCAATGGTCAAGCGTCTCTCAACTGAGGTCTAGAAACAGGCGCCCATATATGCCTTGTACTCAACAAGAAAAGCTAAGTGTAATATCAGTACACAAACATTGTGTACTAGCAGGATCATACGACCAATTCGAAAATACAAAACAAGTAACTACAAAATAGTATTACATGCCAATATATATATATATATATATATATATATCAACAATCACAATATATCAACAGTCATAACATGTTACGTATCACCATTTACAATCCTTGAATTACCAATACATGAAACATGTTTCACATGATCACAATTGCACATATCCGGTCCTCTCATGAAACCTACACACAAACTATATTAGTGTACCAGAGTGATACATGAGCCATCCAGTATTTGTATTCATACATGTGTGGTATCCGAGCCAACCGTTAATAATATTGTACCAGCGTAGTACCTGAGTCAATCATCAATCACAAATAACATGCATAATTACAATGAACAACCCACTTGAAACCACAAGTAAATAAACATGACAATTGCATAAGATCATTATATAAAAGTATTTCACATTAACCTTCAAGTTTCCCCCGCATGCATTGCACAATAATATTAATAAGCAGTTAACATGCACACATTAAATATTTTAGAAAATAACAATCATCACCTACCTCGAATCAAACCTTGAAAACTCTAAAGAAGTTGAGTTTTTCCTCTTTGAAGTGCATAGGCTTGTTCTTGGCCTAATGAATAATGAAAAATACAACAATGCATTACTAATGGCCTAGAAATACCAAGATTATAACCAAATCCCAAACCCTGGGCCAATTCATGATCATTCTACCCCACATGGGTTCTTTCCACCATTAATGCAAGCTAAAACCCTCCCCCAAGAGTAACCCTCTAGATTCTAATGCTTAAGAATCAAATTACAAGATAGGGAGTAAGGAACTTACCTTTACTGAAGAATTTGGTGGGAAAACGAGTGCAAACTGCCCTAAATTGCCTTATCTTCTCCCAAGAATGAAGTTGAAGAAAAATAGGAGGTGCTGGGACTTTTTCTGCATAAAACCCCAACTTATCCTTCTATAGTGATCCAACCCACTATAGTGGCATCGCCATAGCGGCTTTTCCCCGCTATTGCGCCTACTAAGTGTCCGTTATAGCAGCGTGAAACTTGCTATAGAAGCTTGCACAAAATACATAGACTTAGAAACCCTCTGAAAGCCCTCATGTCGCAACATATCTTCAACCCTTGACATCCTAAGTTATTCCATTCATGTCAAGTTTGATATCAAGAGTTTTACTCATCCGAATTTGATTTTAAAAGGCCATATGGTTCCTTAATGTCTTAGCTACTAGAAAACATAAATCAATCCTAGACATATGATCACTAACCCATTCTTGAATTGTCCTAGACCCCACCTCACTCAGATTCCGTCTAAGACTGGCCTAGCTTAAAATTTTTAAGTCTCTACCTGAAATATTTTTCAACCCAATTTCTTTTACCATTGATCTACATATAAAAATTGGGACGGGTCATTACAATAGGTACTAATTTACCCATTGCTCGTTCCTTAGTGATCAAATAAGAAAAACAAGGTTAACTTAAAAAAGAGTGTGGTATATGAATCCTCGAACAAGTGAGGGTACTTATCCCGCATGTCCCTCCCGGTCTCCCAAGTAGCCTCATCATTTGGATGATATTTCCACTGAACCTTACCTATTTGATCTCTTTCGCTCTCAACTTTCAGACATCTCGATCAAGAATCGCAACTAGTTCCTCTGTATATTGTAAAACTTCTTCTAATACTATCGAGTCCTATTGATGATATAATACACATCTTAATGGTACTTCTTCAGTATAGACACATGAAAAACTGGATGGACTCCAGAAAAGTTAGGCGGCTGTGCTAACATGTTTGCCACTAGCCCCATACTTTCAAGAATCTCGAATGAACCAATATAGTGAGGGCTTAGCTTACCCTTGTTACCAAACCTCATCACTTGGCACTTTGTACAACACTTTTTCACCAATCTAAACGGTTATGTCCTTCACCTTGTGATTTGTGTACTCTTTTTGCCTACTCTGGGTTACCAATAGCTTAACTTGTGCTCCCCTAACTCTTTCTTGAGCTTCACTTACTAGATCGATACCCAAAGGTTTTACATCATTAGCCTCAAAACCACCCTATGAGAGATCTGCATCCCCTCTCATAGAGTGCCTCGAATGGATTTGTATCAATACTGAAGTGATAGTTATTATTGTAAGAGAACTTACACAAGGGTAAGAACTGATCCCAATGGCCTCTAAACTCAGTTCACATGCTCTCAACATATCTTCCAACACTTGAATCGTCCTCTCTAGCTGACCATCAGTTTGCAAATGAAAGGTTGTTCCAAAAGTGAGTTCAGTACCCTACGCTTTATGCAACTTACTCTATAATTTAGAAGTAAATTGAGTACCAAATGTTCTAAATGATAGAAAGGGGCACCTCGTACAACCATACTATTTCCTTGACATAAATAGTTTTCAACTATTGTGAGTTATAATCCATTCTGGGATAAATTGGCTGACGTAGTCAATCTATTAATAATGAGCCAAATTGAGTCATATAGTAACCCTTCAGGATTTTGATGTTCATACTTTACTTTCTAGTAATTCTGAAATTTGGATACATACTCGACGATGTCTTTTTTCATTCTCGTCCACCAATAGAGTCGCCCCAAACCTCGGTACATCTTGGTCACACCTAGATGAATTGAATATCGGAACCTGAGTCTCTAGCAACACATTCAGTATCAACTCATCAACCTGAGGAATACAAATTCTTTCTCTAAAATTGAGCACTCCACATGCATCGAGAGTGGCATCTTGGGACTCCCCGGATACCACCTTATTTATGAGCTTGTTAAAATCCACATCATCAAACTTTTTAGTCTTGATCTCCTCTATAAAAGTGGACCTGACCTTAATACCGGATAATACTCACCTTTCTTTGAGAAACCCAACTAAATGAACTTAGACTCTAGAGCTTGAATATCTCTGTCTAAGGGTTGCATAGACACCTCCAAGCAAGCCAAATACTTCTCATGCTAACTGTCTTCTGGCTCAATGCATCTTCGACTACATTATCCTTACTCGAATGGTATTAAATGGTCACATAGTCTTTTAACAAATTCATACATCTTCTCTGTCTCGGATTCAGATCTTTCTGAATGAACATATATTGCAAGTTGCGATGATCAGTGAACACCTCACACTTGATCCCATAAAGATAATGCCTCCAGATCTTAAACGCAAACACTACTGGTGTCAACTCTAAATCATGGGTTGGATAGTTCCTCTCATTAACCTTCAACTGCTTGAAGCATAAGTTATGATATTCATGTCTTGCATCAACACAACACTTAAATCTAAATATGAAGCATCACAATAAACAATAAAGTCTTTACCCTTCATCGACAATGTCAAAATAAGAGCAGTGGTTAAGAGAGTCTTTAGCCTTTGGAAGCTTTCCTCACATTGGTCAAACCAGACACAAAGGTTACCTCCTTCTAGGTCAACCTTGTCAGATGCGTAGCAATAGAAGCAAAGTTATTATCAAATCTATGATAGTAGGTAGAAAGACCCATAAAACTCCTAACCTCTGTCACAAAATTAGGTCGAACCCAACATTTAACTACCTCAATCTTTTAGGGATCTACCATCACCCTCATTTTCTAAAACTACATGCCCAGGAAGGCAATCTAGGACAACCAAAATTCACACTTACGGAAAAATTTCATACAACTTTTGCTTTCCCAAGATACCCAGAACAATACGAAGGTGGTCTACATATTTCTCTCAAGATATCATCAATGAATACAATTATAAAGAAGTCCAGGAAAAACTTAAAGATCATACTAGTAAAGCTCGTGAAAGTTCTCAATGCATTAGTCAACTTAAACAACATCATTAAGAACTCATTGCCCAAACCGGGAACAAAAAATTATCTTAGGTATGTCATCAGGCCTAATCTTTAAGTGGTGGTACCCTGATCTCATATCAAACATAGGGAAAATAGAAGTTGCAACTAGTCAAACAAATCATCTATAAGAGGTAATGAGTACTTATTCTGGATGGTGACCTTATTCAATTGTCGATAATCTATACATATTCTCATGCTGCCATTCTTTTTCTTTATACCTTGTCGGGGAAGCACTAGAATGAATAAAACCCTTATCAATAAGTTCTTGAAGTTGAGTCTTAAGTTTCATCAAATTTACCAAAGTCATGTGATAGGGAGGAATAGAGATTGAGCAAGTACCCAGTTCCAAATCAATATAAAAATCGATGTCCTTATCCGGAGGCATACCAGGCAAGTTCATGGAAAACACCTCCCGAAACTCAGAAATTATAGGAATAAACTCAATGGAAGGGGACTCCGCACTGACATTCCAAAGATGAGTCAAATTGGCTAACTAACCCTTCTCCACTAACCCTCTTTGCCTGAATAAAGAATATGATCGATGTTTAAGGGATTAGACTTATACACTCCTTCCCACTCTAACTTTCCTTACTCTGGATATCTATAGTCATTGTCTTAGCATTACAATTCAACACAACAAAGTGAGGGGACAACCAAGTCATATCCAAAATCATATCAAAATCGACCATATCCAGGATTACTAAATCTACCCAAGTGTGAAAATTCACAAACATAACAGAGCATGAATGATATACATGGGTAACAACAACAGACTCTCCAACCGGGGTGGAAACATGGATAGGGGCATCAAGAATATCACAATTCAAGTTAAGTCCCAACGCAAATCTAACAGATACATATGAATAGGTGGAATCCGGATCAAACAAAACAGAATTCATCCATTCACAAATAAGAAAAGTACATGTTATCATTGTGTTGATGCCTCAACCTATGTCTTGCCCAGAAAAGAGTAACATTGAGCTCTATCATCAATAGGGCAACCCCCTACCGGGTTGTGCTGCTCTTCTTCATACATTACCATTTCTTTGGCCTCAATTGCCTCTCTGATTACCTCATCGCCCACCCTATGGACTTCCTTCGTCATTTTTACCTCCACTTGTTGGTACCATGGCCTTTACCAGTTGCATGATGTTCCTGGAAAACCATCTGTCTATGAGGGAATTCCCTTTTGAAGTGTCCTTTTTCACAAAAAATAAAGTATTTGTGGTCAAGTGACTGTATGTTGGCTAATGAGTAAGAAGCTCTTTAACCACCCTGAGTCAGAGATTATTGTGGAACACCCGAATACATATATATACACACACGACTGAATTAAATCATAAATAAAACTCATGCATATCTAATCATATATATTTATACACAAAAAATAAGTTACGAGTGGTGGAGTACTTTTTGAAGCTTAATTCTAACGTTAATAACTTTGATATATAAATTTTACGGAGAATTGTGATTTGCGAAAAATTTAATATCTAGGATTAGCGCTGCCTAAATGAATTCCTATTATTCCAAATTATCATAAACAACATCCTCAATTAGTAGGGTTGATTTTTAGCTTCTTGGTCCAAACCTCTTTTAAAGTTCAAAATCAATGTGCTAACTTCACATTCTTTCATGTGTTTTCATCTCTAGATCTCTATTATTTATAGTTAGGAAACCTTTATGGTTCGCTCTCGATACGATCTCTTATTGGGACCTACCAATTTAGTCTTCTTGTAATGGGCTTGTCATTGAGAGGTCCACTAACCTGGCTAGGTGAGTTTTTCACAATATTTTTGTGATTGTCGATAATGTACTATTCCATGTCTTTATATTTTGCCTAGAATTTTTTCTTCTCACAATAGGATTAGTACATCATGAGACTTTTTGAATTGGTAAGGTTGGATAATTCACGTCTAGTTGTATTTAAAACTATTAAGATAAGGCAGAAGCCTAGACAATAGATAAGGCTGAGGAAATACATTATGATGAATCGCAAAAAAATCTTGAAAAGCTCAGTTAGGCATGTCAATAAGCCTCACGATGACAAGCCCATCACGCGAAGGCCAACTTGATCAGACCTCCAAGGATCCTTTCGAGAGCGAGTCATAAGGGTTCCCTAACTATAAATAAGTAAGAGCCAAGAGATAGAAACAAACAAAAAAAATTGAGTTAGTGCATCAGATTTTGAACTTTAAAAGAGACTTTGAGTTTTGACCAAGAAGGCAAGAATCAACTCTACTGAGGTATGGTGTTTATGATAATTCAGAGTAATTGTAATTCATTTATGATAGTCCCTTTTAAAGTGTCCTTGTTCACCAAAATTTAAGTATTCATGTTCAAGTGACGGTCTGCTAGCTAATAAGTAAGAAGCATCTTGACCACCCTAAGTCAGAGGTTGTTATGGGACACTCGAATACCCATCCATAGAAGCGGGCATATATATTTGTCTGAATTGGATCATAAATAAAACTCATACAAATCTAATCATATATATTTATACACCAAAAATAAGTTACGAGTGGTGGAGTACTTTTTTGAATCTTAATTCTAACTTTCATCACTTTGATATATAAATTTTGGGGAGAATTGTGATTTGCGAAAAAATTAAAAATACTAGGATTAGGGCTAGCATAAATGAATTCTTATTATTCCAGATTATCATAAACACCATCCTCAATTAGTTGGATTAATTTTTACCTTCCAGTTCCAAACCTCTTTTAAAGTTCAAAATCAATGCACTAACTCCACATTCTTTCACGTTTTTCTATCGCTGGATCTCCCTTATTTATCGCTAGAAAACTTTTATAGTTCGCTCTCGATGCGAGATCTAATTGGGACCTGACCAAGATGATCTTTTCATTGAGAGGCTCACTAACCTGGCTAGGTGAGTTTTTCACAATATTTTTGTTATTGTCAATAATGTATTTTTCCATGTCCTTATATTTTGCCTAGAATTAATGGTATATTCCTTAGTATTTGTAAGAATTAATCAACACTTATTAATTTTGAAAAGAATTTCAAGCATCATTCTCATTCTTTTGAAACTAATTTTATAATTGAACCTCAAGTCTAATCGGTGTATCTGTACATATTTAGACTGTTTATTTGATCAAATATGAAATTAGATGTAATGGAGGAGAATACATTTTAAGGGGGTATAATCTTTCCAAGATTTCTTATAAAATAAAAAATCCACCCTAATTATTCGAAACGATTATAGATTTATATTGAAACCTTTGATTATTTTTTTTAAATCTAAAAATTGGTGATTAAACGCTAATAACACAAATCTTTTTAAAAAACTACTTTAACAATAAAAATGGAGAAATAAAGAAAAGAAAAAAAACACACGATAAACGTGATATTGAAAGTATGACGGAGAAGGAGAAACGAAAGAGAATTAAGATGAAAAATATATAAAATGACGTAAAATAATGCAGTTTTATATAGAGAGCCAAAGGGAATTCACTTAGATTTCTTACCTAAAAATTAAAATGAGCAAGTATACATGGTAACAATATTGTTTAACTTGTAATAACACGTCACTTGTCATTCTTATTATGTTACAAATTAATGTTTTTTTTTCATTAGATACATATTTAATTACTCAAAATAGTTGATTGTGAAAATAATTTTTAGGGATAAGGCACAAAATACAACTCTGAACTATATCTGAAATTTTAGTGACATACTAAAATTTAATTAGCGTCTTATTATCCCCCCCCCCCCTCGAACTCATTTATTCTATATTTTCGTTCTCCTATTATGCTGGCGTGGAGCCAAGATCGAATTCAATTAGTTGTGGTGATATACACATGCCGCCATGTGTGTAAGTATTTTTTTTCATATACTTTTTTTAAAAAAAATCTTATTTTCTTTGCCTTGTATTTTTAAAAAGTTAATACATATATTTTGTTTGCCTAGTATTTAATTTTTTTTAATTTTCATTACCTTGTATTTAAAATAAAATTTTCTCAAACACAACGTAATTTTTTCCCCATTTTTTACGTTCATTGATTATTTTTTTTTGCTTTTTTCTATTGATTTTTTTTTTCTTTTTTTCTTTTTTTCACCTATTATTTTTATTTTCTTTATCTTTCCTTTTGATTTGATTATAGATTTAATTCAAATTATCTTTTATTTCAAATAAGTTGATGTCAAACGGATATACAAATAAGTAAAAAAACATGTTAAATTAAAGGCCACTTTTTAAAATAATTATTATTTATTTTTCTAAAAAGTACACGTAATTTTAAAAAATAACTAAAACAAAAAGAGAAGAAATTAATGAAAGAAAAAGAGAGAGTTTAAAGTGAGGAGGGAAACAAATATTTTACAAAGAAAGAAATGAAAATAATTATACACATAAAAGTTTTAATGTTAAAATTTATGTGTACTAACTAATTCTAAAATATCCAATTATCCAATATTGATCAATTTTTTCATACTTTTTGCTTCTCACTTGTTTTCAAGAAAGTAACCACACTCTCTATGACACGTCAGCACAAAAAAAATACGGAAAAAATATATTTAGGAGGGGTGGGGGTGGGGTGAGGGTAATGAAACTCTAGTAAGTTTAGGTGTGTTGTTGGAAATTCGGGTATAGTTTTTTTTTTTTGAGGGGGGATAGGAAGGAGGGGGGGGGGGGGCATTACTTATGTATCATCCCTAATTTTTTCATCAATATAATGATATTATTTCTTTTTGGTTTTGTGTGTGTGAGGGGAGAGAAGGGTAGGTTTGAAAATAAA
>JAJONZ010003900.1:0-19507 GCA_029582445.1 Solanum paucissectum | reverse complement strand
TTTACAGTTTTAGATGGCGTCCTTGGCAACAGCAGAAGTGTGTGATGTGAATGCAGGGCATCTGTCAAATGGCGATCTACGAGTTTTGCCGCCAGTCTTCAAGATATATGGTCAATGCCGAGCTTTCTCAGGCCCCATTACGACCCTTAAGGTATTTGAGGACAATGTGTTGGTTAGGGAGCTTCTTGAAACTAGAGGTGAAGGAAGAGTCCTTGTCATAGATGGTGGAGGGAGTATGCGATGTGCTCTAGTAGGAGGAAACTTGGGACAACTAGCCCAGAATATGGGCTGGGCAGGTATTGTAGTTAATGGCTGCATTCGAGATGTAGATGAGATTAACGGTTGTGATATTGGTGTTCGTGCATTGGCATCACACCCTCAGAAATCGAACAAGAAAGGCCAAGGTGAAAAGCATGTTCCTATTTACATTGGAGGTATGATGATTCGCGAAGGAGAGTGGTTATATGCAGATAGTGATGGCATCCTCGTATCAAAAACCGAATTATCGATCTAATTTTGAGAACCATGAAGTTATCTGCTCCAGCTCTGTGTCTTTAGATTTATGATTAGGAGTAAGAAATCTTGGATTGTGTTGTGTTGTTTGAAAATATGTATTGTTTCATTCAGTATTATCTAATAAGGATGTACCAATTACTATTTTCATGACTCTGCTTTTGTACCAAATAATTGAACCTATTTTTTTGATTGTTTTAAGGGTAAATTTGAATTATTTTTGTTGTCTACCTAGCTACTAAGCTGGATATACATGGATTAAAGAAATGACGGTTAAAAACATATCTCAACTATATTTTTTTTTGTGAGTTTCATATCTAGACTATTAAGTGTTTGCATTTTCTATCCGAATTATCATCAATTATTTATTAAAACACACCTTGAAGCTGACTAGACCAAATGCTTGTGTACAATCGTCAAAAAGCACGTAACAATTTAATTTGCCATAAAATTCGTCTATATAAAAGTTGACTCATTAATTTCAACGTGCTTTAATAAATAATTGGTGATATACAAATACTTAATAGTTCAAATAGAAAATTCTCCAAAAAAAATATTATATTTCAGGTGTGTTTTTCACCATTATCTCTTTTTATTTTTTTTTAAAAACAATTAATTTCTTTAATTATCCACGTTGAGTGCCATTTTACACTATTTTTAAACAAAAAAAAGTGTACACCACACATCAATAGATACTAATCAAGGTGTGTTTGATGAATAATGAATGATAATTTATGTAGAAAATGCAAACACCTAATAATCCGAAGTAGAAAATTCGCAAAACAGTAATACTTTGAGTATATTTTTGACCATTATCTCTAAATCAAAAGGCTAATATAAGACAAATCATAAAAGTTAATGGATCTCATCATATATAACCTCCTTCACCACATTTTTTTTTAGTAACTCACAACACAATTCTTTCAAATTCTTTACTATATTATGACAAATGGAATAATTCTTAAATAAAATTACTACTGCAGAGATGGAAGCAGGAAAATGCCATAGTGCTTAATTAAAAGCTTCTCTACCCAAAAACATCTGCCATTTTCTACATAGATTGATAGCAACACAAGAATCAAAGAAAATGGGCAGGCTAACACTAAGGACAAGCAAAAGAAAAATGAAGCTACTAAATGATTCCTATATCCTCATTAATCAGATACCTACGATGCTGCAACTGCTGAAGGAAATAAATAGCACAAAAAGGCAATATTGGAGATATATCAACTTTCAGATAAAAGAAGTTCTCCCGCCCCTCCTACTATGCCGTTCATATGCAGTGTTGAATTTGTCAACCAACTCGTTCATTGTACTGCAACGAAGAAAATAGAAAAATATTAGATCCTATTATATTATGACTCGTAATAAACAGGATTCAAACAAACAAAAAATATATACAAGACATGACCAAGGGAACTGTTTCTCCTGCTTGTCAATAAATATAACTTACAAACTCCTACCATCTTAGGCTGCGCTAAGCTTATATGATATCTTGAACAAATTCACAGGACACCTCAATTTTATTCTGCATTCCCACTTAAACTTAATGCAACTTCGGCAAAAACCATTATTATTTGACCTTTAGCCCTATTGTCAACACAATAATAATCTTGGATATTTCTTTAACAATGAAAAATGAAAAGGAGTAAAAGGGGAAGAAGAGTTAACTACTTATACAAATCTCAAAAAGCATTAGTGCAAGAAGCCTTAGACATCATACCTAGAGCAGTTGGTGAACATGGCCAGGTAACTAACTAACAATGTGTCATTATATTCCTGCACACAAGAAAAGAGCAAATAAAGTAATATAATCAGAAAGTGGCCAAAGCTGATTGGTGGACCTAGTAAAAAAAAAAAAAAAAGAAGAGAATACTAAAAGACTACATTACTTTAACCACGTCAACTCCAATAACAAGGTCAAATAACACCTACCATCAAGAAATCATCTCGAAATTTCTCTGACTCAATTGTTGGTAGTCTTCTTAAAAGACTGGAGACCTGCCTGAGCAATGAATTCTCACAAGGAATTTCACCTACACCCAACAGGGAAGACATTAAAACTCTACAGCCACTGCACCATGAAAAATTATGCTCTTCCATTTCCATGTTAATTGTTGAAAAAGTTTGTGAGACTAACATTCTCCAAAAACAGTTTCAAGTAAAGATACATTTTGCTTGACTAGGATAGTTCATGAGGCTATCTAAGCATCTTAGACATTCAGATGCAAAATATATATGTTAACTTGTATCCAGGTTTTATCTAAAACTATATTTCGTGGCGAGTATTCTCCAATTAAACTTAAAAGTGTTTTTTCCACAATAAGGAACTTCTTCGACAATCAACTAGAATGTAGCTTCAACTTCTAGCCAAAACTGGATACCTTTTTGCATAGCAAGAAGATAATGATGTAGCACTCTAATTCTGCTGTTCAGCATCTTGATGGCACTATGTGTGCCGGTAAGGTGCGCAGCCACTGCACAAATAGAACTAATAAATAAATAGTAGACAAACCATGTCACTAAAAAGTTAGGGCAACAGTAAGATCATTCTACTTTGTATAAAGCATCAATAAAAGCTTGAGCTTTGCGAAGACAAATGAAGTTAAAGGTGCTCACACTGAGTTGCAGCAGAGCCTCCATCAGATGGTTTAAGATGTGCAACATGATCAACAGATATCCGTTCAGCTTCAACGGTCTAGTAAACAGTCAGGTATTGCAAGTGAGAATGAATTCGTTAGATGTTCCGAAGAATTTGTGGAAAAGATGGCATGATAAATGCATAAGGAGATACCTCTATTGTGTAGCTTGCTTGAGCAAAAATAAGCTGTGGGATGCCATCAATGATATGCAACTCTTTGAGTATCCATAAATAGTTTCAAAACACAAAAAAGAAACCAGTAAATTCTCATCAGTAACTTTAGGAGCTCAAAAGATGGACACAAGAAGATATTCTAATTGGAATTTCTGCAAAGTTTATGAATCATGGTTTGGCACACAAGGCATAAACCCCAAAATCATTTGAGAGATGGTTAGAACAATAATGAGGGTCGTGGTGGAAGGCTCTGTATAAAATATGTTATCTGCCACCCAGAAAGGAGATAATACAAGTAATATGACAGAGAATCAGTGACAAATAATATACACATACCACTTTCATAGATAGTGATTGGCAAGTCCTTCTGTGCATGATTGATAGAAGGATTGAGAAGAACGTACAAAGGACTTTCATTGATATCCATCAACTGATACAACAAAATATGCTAGTGTTATGCCTTGACAAAAACTGAAGGGAAAAACCAATGCTCTATAGGAAAAGCAAATATAGATTATTCATCTAGAGGGCAGAATAAAGTTATTCTGGAATCATGGGCCTAGATGCCATTCTCAACACATTCTAGAAAAGGAGATATTATTACAATTTAAACTAATGGGATATCACAAGCTGGACCTAGTCACCAGATTATAGGCAGATAGTATCACCCAAAGAACAAGTATGTATCAAAGAATTCAGAAGATCTCGCGGAGAATACAGTCAAAACTATGCAAATTGAATTAACTTATAGCATTCATTTTTGAGAAGCATACAGCACATGCTTAACTCATTCTCCAATGCACAGTCTGCACAGAGTACACAATATTCTTCAGGCTGTTGAGTGCCAATGCAGCTTATCCACCTGGTATGGAGCTTGGATTGTATATGCTGCTTCAATGCTTTGATAGCGGATGCTTCCAGCTTATAGATTGACAATTTCAACAACTTACTATTTTCAGTTTTTTCTTTTGAGAATGGTAAAGTTGTATTCATCAGCAATGAGGGTATGCTGGCAACCAAACAAAAAATTCCAACGCAGAGTAGTCCTGATTACAAAGAGCCTAGGAAATCTACTAACTGATCTACTTCATATATACCCTCTTCTTTACACCAAAAGTATAGAGTATTAATGCAGTTTTCTTTTACTTTTTGCATTGGGTTAGTAATATTCTTAAAACACCTATTGTTTCTTTCCTTCCAAATTGACCACCATATGCAAGATGGAACGAGATTCCACCATTTTTTCTGTGTTTTACTCCCCCCTCTTCTCATCCAACAGCTTAGTAGGTCTGCAGTATGCTCAGGCACCACCCAAGGATCTTGGATAATGCTTTGAAACATATATCATATCTGGGCAGTCACTCTACAGTGAAGAAACAAATGATTGTTTGTTTCCTCCTTTTCATGACAGAAGAAGCACCTAGAAACAATCTGAAATCCTCTTTTTTTCAGTCTCTCCTGAGTCAAACATGCTCTTCTGCACACCGACCATATGAAACACTTCCAGAGAGATTTTTCCTCATTTACTCCTTGGCTACTTCCCCTCACACGGTTATTTGTACCTCAAGCCCTGGATACATTTGTCTATGATCAGAAGAGCATCATAGCCACTTTTTCCCCAAAAGAACATTCAAACACTAGACCTTGAGTTTAGCAAGTGGCTGGATACCATTAGCCAAGAAGGAACTCCTAGAAAGCGTGATGCTATGGTATCTCCTATATATCTCTAGAAGGCCTACTATTTCTCCACGGATATGGGTGTCAGCATCTTTTACTGAGCATGCTATTGATATCTTACCCTAAGAATTGACTTATCAAAGAAAATTTGCATTCCCACAGAAATAGATACACAGTTTAGATTTTATGAAGTATCAACATGTATAGTCCATGTAGTGTCCAAATTCATATCCTATTCTCAATTTATAAAACTTCACTTGACCTAATACAAACAAAACTAACAATAAAGGCATAGCGCATACCCATGTCTAAGATACATAATTCTTCTAGTTCACAAACATAAACTCCTAACAAGCATAATATTCATATAGTCATATTTTACCCTTTTCATATAAGCATCTTCTCACACATGCATTTATCAACTATCTAGTGAAGAGTATGTTTCTTACATTGGGTTAATTCGTTGTAGCCTTACATAACTACTACTATATCTTGTGGCAAATGTATGTTTTTTAGATTGGGTTAATCCGTTATAGCCTTACAATACTACTAGTATATTTAATAAGGTTGTAGAAGTTGACGACCTTAGTATAGACAATTAAGTAGTTCATCAAATAACTGGGAGGCAAACCCAGTCCGTTTTTCCATAAGAGAGATATTACTTGACATGAATGAATACATGCACACCAGATGGATAGACATTAAAGTCTAGATGATGAAGAATCAAAAACATAAAAAAAGATGGTTATAACATGCAGAGTTAGTGTTCACTCGCACCTCTCAATTACTGAGCAAACACAATCGAACAGAAAAGAGAAAAATATAAACAAGAAATAACTTGAATATGAGACAATACTTCCTTGTCCAGATTTCTATCACATAATTTACATTCTTTCTGTTTTAGGACTTCAAATTCATTTAACTACATTCAAAATTTTAAAGTTTGCTGTGTTTTTTTCTTTTATGAAACTAACTTATCAACTTATTTTCCGTAAAAATTGTCATTATGTTTAAAAGTTGAATTTGTGAAAAGAGGTTAAAGGCAAGTGGGCTAAGACCGATCAAGTTCATTTCCTTTAGACTAAAAGGGCCAAAGTCGTTATCTAATTCAAGAATAAGATCATCCCAAAGAAGATGTATAGTACATGAGGGAAGGGGGTATTAAAGCCTCTTTCACGGAGATACTAAAAAGGGGGGGAAACAAGATAATAACTACCTTCTTGGGATTTTTTCTAATGTCTTCTATTATCCGCAAAACCTCCATTTATAGGTGTAAAGACTGAGTTTTTTTTTAGTTTTTTTTTTATGACCATGGTGTAGGTGTAAAAAGTGAGTTGTCGCCTCAATGTGAAACGACAACACGCTTGGGTACTGAAAAGGTTATCTCATAGCACATGACTATGCTTAAATGCCTCACTTGAAACTGATTGGGACATGTGGGCTCACAGCTCAAGGTTGATTGTTGATCTACCGAGGTTAATTGTGACTGTTTCCAGGTGTAAGGTGATCTTCTCCAGGTGAAGCTTCTCTCGGATGACCGGCTACGAACATCCTGCTCGAGCAGGTGTCTAAGGCTTCATATGCCATACCAGGGAGAGTCTTCTCGGTTCTCCCCGGATCACCGGCAGGTGTTCCTTCCTATATTCAGTCTCACCACATGTCATGGTGTGATTCGCTCTTTCCACTAGATCCAATTTTGCCACATAACTATTAGTTTATTATTTCACTTCACTACCACAAATATAACATCTAAATAAGAAAATAATTCCATATCTAAATCCAACCAATGCATTAAATAAGCACTACTTTAAGCAAAGAAAAGAACTCACAGCTCTGTGAATGTTCATATCTGTTTCCTGAGCATCACTCCCCGTTGAATACCATCCCAGTATATAGAAATTAGGAAACACCTTCTTATCTGCTCAAAATTGCCAACATCAGTATATCAATTATATCACCAAAACAATCCAAGTAAACTTAGGTGGAGTGTAAAAAATCTAACATCACTTTGTTGGAGCGATTTTCCGCCCCTACATTATTGTTTAATCTCAAACATGACCATTGGACGAGAAAAACAATGAGAATATATCATCCAAGCACAGCTTTAATAGAAAATTTAAACAATGTTTTGCAAAAATTGTTTATGCAATCAGAGAAATCATCCAAACTCCGCCTAATTCTCCTTGTAGAATCATAAAATTTAAGGAAAGAATAAACTAACAGAGCTCCTGTTTCTTCTCAAGGAAGGCACGGTCAAGTGAGTGAGTAGATGGATCATAAAGAAGTTCGAAGCTGTTGAAGATCTCAACTGTTCGGCCTCTCTGTACACCGATGACGCAACCAAATACCCTAGGCGGTGGCGGAGGGGAATCGGCGCCGGCGCTAGAACCGGCACCGGCATCGGCACCGGTGGCCTGAGATTTGACCCGAGTGTAGTGATCGGATATGTTGAGTAAAACGAGCGGGTGGAGCTTGAACGTTAAGCCGCTGCTGGATGAGGACGCCATTGTAGCACTACTATTTTCTCTTCGTTCTCTTTCTTTTTGTACTCTTTGATGGTCGATTGTCGAAAAAGATGACAATAATAGTCCTTTCTGTTTTTTCACTAAAACAAAAACAATATAGTTAAATTTAGAGCCCGTTTTGGAGTTGATCAAATTTATTTTAAAGTCAGTTTTTTACTTCTGAAAGTGTTTGATAAATATAAAAAAAATAACTTAAAATAAATTAAAAATGACTTAAAATAAGTTACGAAGTGTTTGGCAAGGTAAAAACTGACTTAAAATAAGTCAAAAATTAAAAGTAGGTCTCACCCTACTTTTTTTTTTTTTTTACTTAAAAGTCATTTCAGTTTGACTTTTTTATTTTTAACTTAAAAACTATTTTTTTTAAGCCAATCCAAACGGGCTCTTATAGACATGGCTCGAGAATACACAAATTAAAATTAAAACAATCAAAATATTATGTGATTATATAATTATATCGTGTTTAATTAATGTGAACATGATAAAAATATCAATTGATTTTATTAACTGAACAAGTATTATTACGCATCTTAAAATAATATAGTGAACAAGTAAAGATGGAAGGAAGGACTTAAAGAGTACTATGCTTAGTATCTCGTTAGGAAGTGAATTATTTATACATAATATTAATAGGTAAAAAGGACAATATACCCCTAAACTATCGTAAATGTTATACAGATACATTCCATCATACTTTTGGGACTTTGGTGCCCTGCCGTCCAAAAACTAAGCATATTTGCGCTTCACTTTAACAGCAGACCAAATAGAGACATGTGACGCAATCCTACGAACGGACCCAATTTGACCAATTAATTAAACCCAAATTTTAAAAACTCATCCATACCCACTTAACCCACCCGTATAACCATCCAAAAACCTAAAAAGTCCCAAATTTCTCACACATAAACTCACACAAACAAACCAAAAAACGAATTGCTGATTTTAGGAGAAAATGACATAAATAGTCCCTTAACTATAGGAGTAGGTCTAAAATGGTCCCTTAATTATACACTTAACGGATTTAGTCTTTTAACTATTCAAAAACTTGTCAGTTTTGGTCTCTTAACTATATACTTACCGGTTTTAGTCCCTTAACTATAAACTTATCGATTTTTGCCCTTTAAGTATTTAAAAACTTGTCAAGTTTGGTCTTTGTCTATTTTTTTAATATAAATAGCTTAGGTATATATCAACCGAAATCTTCGTGAAATTAAATTTTTAACCCATTTTTTAAGTTTTTTCTCTATTCCGTCCTTTTTTCTTCAAACTACTCTTATGAAAAGAATAATAACGTCAACGATTCAAAATAAAATTAATGAGGAAAGAAGATATAAGTCCTAATTTTATTCAATGGAGGATAAAATTAAGCACTTGAATATGTTAATCAGTGCAAGTTTTATTTAATTTACTCAAATTTCTTTACATAAAATAAAATGAATAGAATAATAAAATTGATATATTTAAAAAAAGTTAATTTTTTTTTGCAAATCTACCATTTTATAAATTTCAATTTCCGAAAAATCTAACAAATTTCGCTCGATGAAGTCGTTGGAGTACAAACTTTGAATTTAACGGGTAATAATTTTTTTCTTATTATAATAAAGTTTAACATATTTAAGTCATTAGTAACAATAATATGCTTCATTTTATTCTCTGTTGAATAAAATTATGACTTATATTTTCTTTCCTCGTGAATTTTATTTTAAATCATTGAGGTTAAGGTTTTTCACATAAGGTTAATTTGAAGAAAAAATAACGGAGAGAGAAACAACAGAAAAAGTTGCTAAAGTATTTAATTTTTCGAGGCATGAATTCTGTTAATATAAACCTAAGTTATTTGTAATGGACAAAGACCAAACTTGATAAGTTTTTAAATACTTAAAGGACTAAAATCGGTAAGCTTATAGTTAAGGGACTAAAATCGGTAAGTGTATAGTTAAGAGACCAAAGCTGACAAGTTTTTGAATAGCAAAAGGACTAAATCCATTAAGTGTATAGTCAAGGGACCATTTTAGACCTACTCCTATAGTTAAGGAACTATTCATGTCATTTTCTCCTGATTTTAGCATTGCAAAGGTAGTTCTAGACGCCCATACACATGTTACGACTTCAAATGTCGCGGGAACTGTGGGATATCTTGCACCAGAATATCATCAGAGACACTGAAGTTTACAAACAAGTGTGATATATACAGCTTCGGTGTGGTGTTAGCCGTTCTTGTAATTGAAAAACTTCCATCAAATGATTTTTTCCAGCATACTTTCGAGATAAGTCTAGTTAAGTGGCTGAGAAATGTAATGAATTATGATGATCCTAAAATAGCAATTGATCCTAAGTTGATAGGAAGTGGATATGATGAGCAAATGCTTTTGGTTCTCAAGATAGCTTGCTTTTGTACTCTCGACAATCCAAAGGAAAGGCCTAACAATAAGGATGTCAGCTTGATCTGTCGAGATGAAGGAGAAATTGGAATTTTTTTGGTTATTTGGTTTGTTTGTGTGAGCCTATGTGTGAGGAATTGAGGATTTTTTAAAAAAGTTTTTGGATGGGTTGTACGGGTGGGTTAAGTGAATATGGATGGGTTTTTAAAATTTGGGTTTTATTAATTGATCAAATCGGGTCCCTTGGTAGGATTGCGCCACGTGTCTCTATTTGATATGTCGTTAGAGTGAAGGGCAGATATACTCTAGTTTTTTTACTGTAGGGGCACCAAAGTCCCAAAAATATGACGGAGGGTATATGTATATCATTTATGATAGTTTGGGGATACATCTGTCTTTTTTCCCATATTAATATGATGTTTGACTTACAATTTATAAAATCGCGTAACTAATACACGTAAAACTTATGATGTAATCTTATATTATTTTATACACTATAGAAGATAGAATAACTAGTACATAAATAACTAAACTCTACCTAACTTAACTAATACATGCATAAAATAATACATAAAAAAATCTAATTACTAATACATATATAACTCTAACCAGCTACCCAACGTCCGTTAAGGGATTGTTTGATAGTTGGTTAGAGTTATACATGTATTATAATACACGAATTGGTTATGAAATATTTTTTTGTATAATTTTATGCCGGATTTAATTATTTATGTATTAGTTATTTCATCTTATATCCTACATAAAATTATACATAGATTCCCTTGTAACTTACATATGTATTAGTTATATATACGTTTCCAAAGTACAAATCAAACAACATATCAATTTTATACATAATCCTAACCAATTATCAAACATAGTATATACTCCCTCAGTTCCTTTTTATATGTCACCTTTTTAATTTGCAATTGCATTAAGAAATTAAGTAATTTGATCCTTCTACACTTATTTAATATTTTCTTAAGTCAACTTTATAATAAATGATGAATATGTTAGATTTCAAAATTTAAAATGCATCTGGATGACTATTTAATTTTGGAGCCAATTTTTTCACCAATTGATCCAAAAAATTTAAAAATTAAATTTTTTGCACCTCAATTTTCCTATATATTTTGTGTAAAAGTATTTTAATTTGTTTGTTGATATTTCTTTTTTCAAAATCAGATTTTTTAGAATAGTGAATGGAAAAAGAAGTTAATGTATGAAGTACTCCAATAAATATTAATTACTTATAGATTTTCTAGGTTGGTCAAAGTATATATTTTCAAGATTAATTAACTACTCTATCAAGGATATAATAGGAAGAATATGGTAATTTATGTATTGATTTTATAAAATGACAAGTATTATGATTCAACTATTTATAGAAAGGGATGACACATAAAAAGAAACGAAAAGAGTAATACTTATGCATGATTTAATACATGTATAACATTTCTTCTAACCAGTTACCAAATGACCCATAAAAGCATAAGAGAACATAGTATTTTTTAGTAATAGGTATAATGAGTAGATATATATTATTTATAACTGAATCCCAAGAAATAGCTTTCGTAGAATACCAGAACTCAGCTTCACGAAGAATTCTACACATACATTTATTGAGTAATAATTGATGGAGATCTTGAACACTTTTGTAATGACTTAATTATTGACCAAATCACAAATACTATTTATAAATACAGTTGATAGGTGTCAATAGTATTTATGAATATTTTGATTACACAACATGAATTTAAATCACGACTTCTTTTAATTATCACAAATGAAATGATATCTTCTCAATTAATTACACGACTTTTATTCAAAATCAAGGTGTTCAAGTCCTAATAACATGTGCTACTTATAAGTAGAGGTATGCGAGTAGAATCTAGTCGGTTATTTGATCAAAATCAAATAAATTTAAATAATTTGTAAATTATTAAAATAAAATCAAACCAAATATGATATACATTTATCAATTTGATTGTTATGGATTATGATCCATTTTGATTTGATTATTAATCCTTCAAAAAGAAAATTAGTTAGAATGACTAACATTGCAGAACTTTCGACCACTCAATTTTCTGTGAATAAAACTTCAAAATTCACCACTTTTAGCCTAGACAAAAAAAATACTGGCATTCATAATCCCATCATAAACTGCCACGTACACTCATTACGTGAAACCAACAAGATAAATCCCCTCTTCACTCGGACATCCATTTATGCTTCTAAGTAAGTGGCTATAGAATATTATATGTATATAATTCTAAATATGTATATATTTTATTAGTTTAATTCAAGTATTTCTATATTTTATTTAATTTGATTTGAATTGATTTTTATTAAAATAGTGAACACTCATACTTACCGATCTAGTAATTTTTTTTCTATTAAGAAAAAGTTAAAAAAGAGTTTAATTTTAGCCTGCTGGTCACATTTCCCAATAGAGGATAAAAACGACCAAACCCCAATCTCTGTCCATCACAAATATAATCACGACTCCCTTCCCTATATTACCCCACACAATCACTACACAACAAGTTTTACACCTCCGCCTTGTCCTCACCGTCTCCTCCGTCGACCGTCGTCTTCCTCACCGCCGGCACCATCTCTCCTCCCTTCAATCGACTACAATTTTCGTATTAATACTGACAAAAGAGGGAAGAAAACTCGAACAAAGTCATGGCGATGAGAGACTTGGTCACCGGTGCTCCTAGTTGTGGCGAACCTTCTTCTTCTTCTAATCCACTTGGTGCTCTCGCTAACGCACTCATCGGTTCATCGTCTAAGACTCAGGTATATCCTAATTTTCTCTTCCTTCGTGAAACAGCAGCTTATGAATACTGAATTTGGACCGAAATGGATGTATATTATTCTTATTAAGATGAAATTGTACTTGATTGATTGATATATAATCTCATGCACGAAGAAATTTGTTCATCCATGTCTTCTATCTACTTGTTTGTTTACGTATTTCGTGTTAAATTGCTAACAAATTAGTTAGATTTGCTAATTGAGTTGAGTTTAGTCGTTGAAGCATGTATAGATTTTCAAATAGAGAAAATCTAGATAAGGTTATTGTTTATAGCTGTGGTATTTTTGAAGCGTATAAGCAAGCAGCTTATTAATACTGAATTCAGAGTGAAATGGATGTATATAATTGAGATTAAGGTGCAGTTTATTGATTGATATATACAGTCTCATACACGAAGAATTTCATTCACAAATGTTTTTCTAGCTGTTTGTTTGTTATGTATTTCCTTTAAATTGCTGACGAATTAGTTCGATTTGCTAATTGTGAATCTGTGCAGATATTTGTGTAGTTGAGTTTAGTCCACTTTTATAGGCACATCACTTCTTCTATAGGTTGAAGAACATATAGATTCTCAGCTGAGAAAACCTCGATAAAGTTATTGTTTGATTGCTCTTAGGATAATTTATGACTGGGAAGTGATTACTACTGTGGTATTTTTGAAGCATATAAGCAAGCAGCTTATTAATACTGAATAAGAGGAAATGGATATATATTATTGTGTTTAAGGTGCAGTTGATTGATTGATTATTTGATATACAATATCATACATGAAGAAATTCGTTTACATGTGTTTTTTCTAGCTGCTTGTTTGTTACGTATTCCTTTAAATTGCTGATTTTTTTTTCTTTCAATTTGCTAATTGTGTATATGTGCAGAACTTTATGTAGTTGAGTTTAGTCCATTCTAATAGGGACACCACTTATTTTGGGTTGAAGTACCTATAAATACTCAACTATGTAAACCTCTATAAGGTTATTGTTTGGTTTCTCTTTTGAATGATTCTTGACTGGGAAGTGACTGATAACTATGATATCTTGGAGCATACATAAGCAAACAGCTTATTTATACCACTTTCAGACCGAAATGGATGTATATTATTGGGATTAGGGTGCAGTTGATTGATTGATTGATATAAAATCTCATACACAAAGGAATTCTTTCACCGATGTTTTTCTAGCTAGTTGTTTGATACGCATTTCAAGTAAATTGCTAATGAATTAGTTTAACTTGCTAATAGTAAATCCCAGCAGAGCTTTCTGTAGTTGAGTTTAAAGTCTACTGTATACTAGGAATAGGCGTCTCTTAACGTCTACTCTATACTAGCATTAGCATAGTTGTTAATTGTATTGGTTACATAGATGTATCTATAATGAACAATTTTGTGGACAGAAATAGCCTGAGGACACAAATTAAGTCTGGATTGGCTTAAATGACATTTCAGCTTAACCTTCGGGGTTGCCCAGTGGTTTGGGCTTGGGACTTCCATGTTGGAGGTCTCAAGTTCGAAACCCCTTGCCAGCGAAAGCAAGGGGTTTGCCTTCTAGGTCGAGCTCGTCGCACCGGGCTAGCCTAGTGCGGGTTACCTCTCCTATGTGGTTTGCGAGCTATTGCATAGGAGCGGGGGTTTTACCCTGCGCGCACCCATAGGATAGCGGCTGCAGGCTTGCCTTGTCATAAAAAAAAAAGACATTTCAGGTTCAAAGTGTATTGTGTGTAGATGTGTTATGGACTTGCATTAACTTGAATAATGGTTCATCTCTCTTATAGGAGAGGCTAAAAGAGATCCCTACATCAGTAAGTACATCGTCCAATGGCAACTTCCTTGCGGGTGTTGAAGAACCATTTGTCTCACTTCCAGGATCAGAGTTTGAACATCCACTTCAGCCTAATATTCAGGTTAATGTATATAGATGCTTGTGGGTTGAGGAGGGATCCAACTCTGAGTGCATTACTCATTTGTAATACAACTTTCTCAGGGTTCCCAATTCCTTCAAGGGTTTCGTTCTGCTGATCAAAATAGGCTCTCTGATGCTTGGGATGAGATACAAAGGCCTCAACTTCCTTTTGCTCATGGAAGTCAGAACATGACAAACATCCCTTTGGAGCATGCTCGGCTTCAACCAGATTTAAATGGTAACACTAAACAGCCTCTTCAATCATTACTTTTATGAATTTGAACATGATTAATATGCAAATGGGTTTGTTGTGTGTATTTGTCAATATGGCACTGAAAAACGGTAGTAGAAGACTCCCTATGTGTGTGTGAATTATACCGTGGATGGAGGATACTCATATTTGATTGTTGAAAAGCCTATACGAGTTCATTTATTGTGCTTCAACTTTTCAAAGGACATGATAGATATCGATATCTTCGATCATATAGGTAAAAGGCACATCTGAGAAAAGGATTGAACTTGTACCTGGATGGCATTTCACATTTCCAACTTGGTGCTTTCCTTTTATTGTTGGATCATTAGTGAATATCGATAAGTTTATGTGGATGGTGATTGCAAATATGTTTGAAGAAAATAGTATGATATGAGGAACTAATTTCATAAACTTTTTTTTATGTTCATATGAGTTTGATTGCCTTTTCCCCAATCTAGGGTCTCCACAACAAGTATTGTCAAGCTTTCTGCACTCGTTTGTCAACAGCGGTCATGGTGGTGTTCCGTTTCGTCCTGCTTCACTGCCATTATTAGGTTTATCAGAAGGTGACAAGCAATGTATACGGGACCGTAGCACGATCATGGCCCGACATTTTTTTGCTGATAAAACTGAAGACTTCATAAATGGACAGGTTTGGTTTCTAGCTATGTAATGCTACTCAATTATGACACTGAGGTACTATCATTCAGTCTTAAATTCTGAACTATTTCAGATATCCATGAAAAAAATTTCACCAGTCTTTTGTAATAAATTTTACCTTTTTTCGAACTAGAAATCTAGTATGGTATGAGAAGTAGACATTGGTTAGTTGATGGAAGACAGAAAAATAACTATCTCTTCCGTCTGGTGGTTCAAAGTAAATATCCAAAACAGAAAAAAGTAGCTTTCTTTGGTGATGTGATGTGTGAATAATGATGTTTGCGAACTGTATTTTCCATCCATCAGAATTCATTAGTAGTTGTGAGATTTTGTATATGTATTTGTTAAGTCTTAGCCTTTCCGAACTCATGGCAGTTACACAAAGTCTCGTCTCATCTCTTTTGGACTATAAAAAGGAAATTGATAGGGCATGGAATATGGTTCCACTTGTGCTAATGTGGGTTGTTTTGAGAGAGAGAAATAGGAGAGTTTTTGAAGGTGTAGAGTCGAGTTTTTCTCAGTTGAGAAGCAGTCTTCGTTCACTTATTTTCTTTTGGTGCTCACACAAAAGTCCCTTGATGTATAGAGGATTGGTTGGAGTTTGTTGAGAATCGTATCTTTTTGAAAATTCTCTACTTTTTGCTATAACTCTTGTATACAATCCTTATGCCATGTTTATGAATGAAAATACTTTTACTTGATCAAAAAAAGAAGGAAATTGATAGGTAACTAGGAAATCCAAACAGATGTGAGGACTGAGAAGAATGTGTTTTATGAGCAAGAAATAACAATAATTGTTGTTTCAACTCCACTGACAGAATACTATGGTTTGATGAGTGAGAGGAAAGATTGTTGTTTCAACGGTAATACTGTATGTGCTTTGGTCCTTCAATTATTCAAATGTGCCAAAATATGTCTGTGCTCACTGTTGTTTATCTATTTTGCTTCCTATAACTATTGTATAACTAACTAACTGTCTTATTCATCAGGTTAATGCTCTATTGTCTTCATTAGAAATTGATAATCATGTTAGGGCAAGGGGCCCTGTGCCTGGAAGATATCCCGAGCTTGAGGAGTATTGGAATGAGTCATTAGCTATGAAACCTGTGCCTCATGTTGCAGATGGATGGATTAATGAGTTTGCACAGAACCGAGTAGGACATGCTGACCCCAATGCTTGGGCCCAATCATTTGAACAACAACATGGTGCTAATGGCTGGGCATCTGAATTTGAGCATGTAAGATAAAGAGAAGAATCTACCTCTATGAATATTGTCATACTCGGTGGAATTATATTCATCATAGAATATTTGGATCTTTACCGAAAAAATACGTATAATTTGGATACAAGTTCTATTAAACTGTCAGATTAACCTTCTGAAGAAAATGCATCCGAGCTGAGTAGAGAGTACAGTTACATGTAGATGGACACATGATGGGAGGTGGATTAGAGAGATCATACTAATTATGTTTATAGAATTTGTATTCTTTAGCAGTTATAGACTAAAGCATCCTTTATATATAAGCAATACAGAAACATACATGCTCACCTATGCGCACACAAAATCATGGAGAGAGTGGAAGCACAGACTATCCTGTATTCAAATATCAGGGAGCATGCACAGAGAACACGTTAAGGCTAATTGTGTTTCATCTTTTTAATTAGGCGTGGCTGATATCACATACATGTGAGAGGGACTGATGATGTCTGCTACCCTCTCTCTCCAATTTCCCTTTACCTCACTCTCATCTTTCTTTGTTATCTGTTTTTTTATGGATACAATTTCTAACTATTGCAGGAGCAATCCCAACTTGGAATGATTGGTCAAATGAGAGGTGCTAATATTCCTAATCTAGCAGCAATGGAACAAACACGTATGTTGGCCCATACATTAGCTCAAAACAGTGACCCAAAATTTCAGGTTTTGTGCTAAGGCTTATCATTAGTGTTTATTGTTTGCTTAAATGAATGTTGTCATTCTTCTGTGCGTAGTATGACCGGTTATCAAAGCTTGTGGGGTAATTGGGACCACCCCCAAGTTAAGGGCATAGTATAGTACCAGAACTGATTAACTGTTAGGTTCATCATGGTTATTGGACATGTGCCACCTTCCATTTTCCTTTGCATTATTAAAAGTTTCATATGTCTACACCTTCTTATGCATGGAATAGGGACGTATGAAGTAACTTTATGTATCAAAAGATCATCATACTTTTCATGAATAAGAGGGACTCATCATGTCTTCTACCCTCTAAAGCTACATTTCACTTGTTACTTTTAATGCAACTTGACATTTTCTTCCATAGGATGTCTGCATTCCTCTTTAAGTCTCATGCTCCCTCCTCCTATAGTTTTTCTAGAAACATTAACTTGTCAGCTCCCTTCAACGCCCACCACCGAATTCTGGGTCGCTTAAAAGGTGGCTCCTTTTGCACTCTCTCCTTATGCTTTACATCCAAGACCACCAACCTATGTTGGGTGGTCTTTGCTTTTCCTGGTTAACAATCCTCGTGGTTCTATCACACTTCCAATAAGGACAAAGTCGATTTTACTATGATACCCTCATACTTAAGAAGTTATTAGGTGATGATTTCCTTTCTTAATTTTTTTTTTTTTTTTTTGATAAACGAGAAATCCGTCTGTGACCCGCCCTTTGGACCAATCACAGCCTTCTAAACTCGGTGGATAATGGGCCCGCCCCTCTACCCTTCTCCACTTAAATACTGGGTTTCGCTTTGCATTAAATCATAAGCTAAAATTCTTCTCAAAAAATCATAAGCTAAAATGAACTCTAGGATACTCTTTCTTTCATTGTTCTTATTTTCATAACCATATCCCTCATGTTCTAGGTTAAAGCGTTAACTATCGTTACCTGCATGACCATTTAGTCAATCCCTAAAAAGATATGTTGGTTTCCTGGATTCCCGAACCAAGGTGTCCATATTTTCCCAAATTTTAGTTTTAGATTCCACAAACTTATCCAATTTGTGGAGCATATGTACTTATTAACATTGATTGTCTCATTTTCCCATACAAGAGTTAAATAAAGTTATCCTATCCACAAGTCCTGGTTCTACAATAGTTCCACGACATCTCTATTTTCATTGATCTCACAATACCATAATTTATGTTCTTTCTTCCCTCTCTCTGGCCAGAATTTTGCCTTGTCCATTTAGTTTTCTGTAGGCATACAATGTTGAGTCTCATTTTATTAAGGGACCATAGTAGACCACTGGACTCCTCAAGGGTGGAACTTCATCTTTAGAAGACAATTAAATGATTGGGAGATTCAAAGGGTAGCAGATTTTTTCAACAACATTGGGCAATTTAATGGACTGGAAGGAGGTCAAGACTTTTTGTGGTGGAAAGGCAATCGAAAGGGCAGCTTTAAGGTGGGTTGTGCATACAACTGATTGAACCACACCAATCTACCTCAAAGTCACTGGCCATGGAGAGGAATCTGGAAGTCAAAAATTCCACTCAAAGTGGCATGTTTTGTCTGGTTGTTAGCCAAGGAGGCTGTACTGACTCAAGAAAACTTAAAGAGAAGGGGGATACCATTATGTTCTAGATGTTTTTTTGTGGGGAAAATGCCGAGACAGTTAACCATCTCTTTCTACACTGCAAGATCACTGGCCAACTATGGAGGTTATTCCTGAATCTTAAGGGTATGTCATGGACCATGCCTGCCAAGATCACAGAAGCAATCCAGAGTTGGGAGGAAGCAGGAAAGCAATCCAAGAATAGAGACAGATGGAGAATTGTCCCAGCTAGTATATGGTGGGCAATATGGAAGGAAAGGAACTCTAGAGCTTTTGAAAGTGTTGAGAATAGTATGCAAAAAGTCAAACTAAATTGTCTTATGCTACTATGTTTTTGGTGTAATCAATTATACTCAAATGATACTATCTCCATAATTGATGTACTAGACTCAATTTAGTAAAAGATAGTAGGATTTGAAGTACA
>JAJONZ010003897.1:0-17729 GCA_029582445.1 Solanum paucissectum | reverse complement strand
ACATAACATATTATTTTTATCTACTATCCCTCTTACGAATGTTATTTATTTATTTTTATAAGTTATAAATCCCTACACTTAAATATACATATTATTTTACTACATCTAATCTATCGTCAATTTGTCCCTACATGTAAATAAATAATAAATATTCATATGTCTTAAACAACCTATGTGTACATACTATACTTAAGATCACAAACTTTATATAATATTTTAACATCTAGTATCATTTATTTTATTTATTTTTAGAAAACTACATTCTATACATTTTCATCCAAATTACACACCATATATTACTAAGTATTTACACCCAACTACAATCTTATTTTTATTTCACGTCTTAATAAGACGACTGATTTTTGCAAATTCTACATCTATGTATTTTTAGGATGAGTTTATTATGATACAACTATATTTTTTTTACATATGAATTTATTATACATTAAAGTACATTTATTTATTACAATATGGTAGAAATACTACTATTAAATCTATTTTATAAGACATATACATGTCGTACCTTGTATTTACTTTTTTTTTAAAACTAACTAATTAACTTCTCATTAATTTTTAAAGCAAATAAACAAACAAGTTTTCCTAATCATATTTTCCTAAATTGAGTTTAAGGACTATCTTCGGATAGGCTATGAGGGATGCTTAATACCTTCTCCTCGAGTAATCAAAACCCTTACTCAGAATCTCACTGGTTTCGCAAATCAAAACAGAGTTTACATTTACATACATAAAAAGTGGTTTTCCTAATATTTTCCTTAAATTTAGGTGGCGACTCTAAAACAAACAAAACAAATTTTCCAAAAATCAGAGTGTCAGCCGTATTATGTTGTGAACTGTTTCGACCTGTTCGAAATAGGGTGCGACAGTGGTCACAAGTTGTTTTTGACAGCTTTTGGACCTTCCCTTGGGTCCTCCTCAAGGACCCTTGGGGGGGGGGGTCCTAGGGGGTTATACCTTGACGTGTAGGCCCTAAATCATTAGTACTAGGTTAGGGAGGGGATTTTACGACTTTTATCTTCATGTTAACCCTATTTAGGACACTAGACTTCAAGTTAGGCTCTAGCTTAGGTCACTAGATTTCTGGGGTGTTACACTAGTGGATCCACTTAGTTAAGACGTTTTATATGACGGCAAAGTATAGGACAGTTCTGGCAGCGTGGGCAAGAGGTTAAATCACCACTTAGGCTCATAGTGGTGGTTGTCGGTTAGAGAAACTCCCACAGTATTACATTACTTTATTATATGAGTAAATTGAGTTGTTATTGCATTTTCTTTAACAAACTGAGTAGCTTTCTACTGTTTTAAAAAGCTTTCTATATATTGCATGTGTATTATTGCTTTATATTGAGTTAAGTTATTCATGAGTTGAGTAAATCCAAGGTAAGTGTTTCTTTTAGATTCCTTTCAAGCTTATGTTATGTTTAGTATTCCCCTCGCATTCTCGTACATTCAATGTACTGATGCCATTTGGCCTGCATCATTTTATGATGCAGACACAGGTAATCATGATCAACATCCAGCGCCTCGTTGATCCAGTTGAGCACTCAGAGTCAGTTGGTGAGCCTCATTGCTATCCGGATGACTCTTTTTTATCATTTGCTTTTAGTATTTCAGTTGTTAGGATGATCGGGGGTCTTGTCCCGACATCCCTCCTTGTTTTAGAGGCTTCATAGACAGTTAGTAGTTCAGTTGTCTTTACATTATTATTTCATATGTTAAGACTTGAGTTGCCATTTTGGCCAAGTTGAATGTTTGACATTTAAACGTTCTAAGTTATTTTATTAAATAGTTGAGTAGAAGTGCATTTGATCATTGTAATAATGCTTAGAGTCCTCCGCTGAGTAAGTAACCCAGGCCAAGGGTTCGCTTGGGGCCAGCAATGGTTCTCGAGTGCCAGCCATGTTCGGGGTGTCGGCTCGGGGCGTGACAAATTACTATGAAAAGTATGGTAAAAGATAAAATCAGATAATTAAACAATAAGTGAGATAAAATGAGAAAAAAATATTAAGATAATGACATTATCACACCAAATCAATCGTTACATGAAATGATATTTTCTATTGTTACCTAAAGATAGATTTAAATGATACGATAAAATACAATTTAAGTAACAAGCAAAATAAATACTGCAACAACCATCCAAACAAGGTATAATATGAACATTATTTCATACTTCTCAAGTATAAGTATACATAACTTTATCTTCAACTTCAACTCTATAAATTTGAGATAAATATTTTGAATGTATGGCCAAATTTCACATTTTCCTTTTTCCTTGTTGCCCATATACGGTAAACCCATTTCTTCAGGGCCCAATTGGGCTTTGTCGGTCATCTCTAGCTCCCTTATCTATCCAAAATCCAAACCATATGCTTCTCTTCTTCACTGGTTTAACCTAATTTTTTGGCCACCAGTAGAGTGAAGGTGGCTGCTGGGGTCCGGGAACGAAGATGGAAGAGAAAGTCAAAATTTTAGCATTCATCGGAGCTGGAGCTCTATTGGGTTCTGCTGCTACTCTTGCTATCTCAAAGCTTCTTTCCGATCCACTGCCAATAAATAATCAGTAATTTCTAACTCATAGAAATTAGTTTTAAGTTCTTCAATATTTCAATTTAGCAGTAGTATTTGAAATCATGTAGTAGATTTAAACGAATAATTGGAGTGTATTGCTCAAAAGAAGTAGTGGGTGCGGTTGTACTGTGCGCCTGCAGCCCGCTGGCTTAAGTTCTGGATTCGTCTAGTAAGAAAGAGGGAATCTTTCTGTAACTGATGTAGTTAGAATCTTTTAAATTTTGAATAGTGTTGAAGTTAGAATTTTTTAACACTGGATTTGCTTTTGTAAGAAAGAGGGAGTTTTTTGGCAACTGATTAAGTTAGAATCTTTCAAATTTTGAAGTCGCCTCTGTAAAGAAACAGGTAATATTCGGCTAGTATTGAAGTTCGAATTTTTTTAACACTGGATTTGCTTTTGTAAGAAAGAGGGAGTTTTTCATCTGAAGTTAGAATCTTTTAAATTATGAATTCTCATTTGTAAGAAAGAGGGAAAATTTAAGCAACTGTTTGAAGTTAGAATATTTTGAGCACTGGATTTTCTTTTGTAAGAAAGAGGGATGTTTTCAGCAACTGATGAAGTTAGAATCTTTTATTGGATAGGAGGGATTGGAGGTTGTGGATTAGGGTAGAAGGTTAGTTGGTAGTTGAGTGCTCTTTGCTTTGCCGTGGGTTAGGCTTATTGTACTTGGATTTTCTTTCTAACCAATGGGTATTAGCACTGTTCCTACAGTTTCTTGTTTGTCGGTTTTGCTTATCACCTGTGGTTTTTTGTGCTTTGGTTATCACATTATTTTGTTGTCATTTCAGTTCTTTACTTGGTATGTTGTGTACGGCTCTCTATTATTTCGTTGTTTTTACTGCTCAAACTGCTTGGAAATGTTTTATTTAAAATCGAGGGTCTAACATAAGCAACCTCTCTATCTCTATGAGGTAGGGTGCACTCTACCCTCCCCAGACCCCACTTATGGGATTACACTTTGTTGTATTTTTTCAAGCATCATTTTGGAAAAAAACGCTTTTCTTGAGCCGAGTGTCTATCAGAATCAACCTCTCTACCCCACAAAGATTGGGGTAAGGTTTGCCTACACCCACCTTTCCCAACCCCCTGTTGTAGATGAAGTTAAAATTTTAACGCTTGATTCACCTCTGTCAGAAAAAGAGAAGACTTCGGCAACTGATGAAGTTAGAATCTTTTTAACATATTTTAATTATCTTGCACATGGTCTTTTCTACTTAAGAAGCTGGGAGTTGAAAGCTGACGACTGTAAACTTTCTTTTGCAGAAGTGTTGGAAAAGGGTATACAAGTGAGGCAGTAAAATCAAATGGTACATTTCTGTTCTCTTTGGTTAAAAGTTTATGTTTGCCTGGTATTATCATTTCTGTTCTATATGGTTTAGCGTTGATTCTCATCAGGGCTTCCTGGATCCAAATGTAATGGACTGGCTACTCCAAACCCGTTGACTGATGAAGTAGTTTCTGAACAACTGACCAGGTAAGCCATACTTTTTTCTTTTTCTTTTGAATTATATTAAGGCAAGAAGATTTTAATAATGAGGAAAGGAGTACAAGGAAGAAAACTAGCTGTGGCCAAGCCAACTAAATGGCAGTTGCAGCAATAGAGAACAGTTTTCCAGTCTCTTCTAAGATTGTTCAAGTGAAATATCCTTGGAAAAAGACCTATATCTCTACTGCATAGAGGATAGGAAGAATAGCTCTATATCATACATGATGTAGCGAGAGAAACCTTGCCATGTTTTGGAATTTTGCTCTAACGGGCTTCATGATGTAACATTGCACAAAATATAGCCTTCCTCAGAATTGAAAACAGAGATCACTATGTGCTTGTTGTGTTCATTTTCTTTCTTTCTTTCTTTTCCTCACCATCATTCTCTCTGTCGTTGATTCTCTTTAGGTGTATGTATGATATGCGAAGTAGGGAAAAATGGAGATATTGGGGTACTGAGAATTGAATGTACTTTTTTCTATTTTTATCCTTAGATTTGATTCTTGAATATAGAAGATCTACTAAAATATTCATTTCAGTTGACGTAAATATTTACAGAGGTATTATGAAATAAATTATTCATGAACACAAGTGACCTAAGTGACCTTATAAGTTTATCCAAAGTTCGACTTGTTTAATGTGTGACCTCAGTCTCTCAGAGAGATCGAGGTCAACTCGTATGATAAATATATAGGCTGAACTTAAGCCCATGCTTTTTTGACGAACAAAGCTCATTTACAGCTCTATACATTCATGCAAGACCTCGTTTCCATTTGAGACATTGCGCTATGACTGTTGGTTATGGTGACACTTGCATTTTTGCTCTTAATTTTTGTACTCTTTTCTGGCCTCTTAGGAATATACAGTTCTTTGGCCTTGAAGCCCAACAGAAAGTGACTGCATCATATGTTGTGGTAATTGGTCTTGGAGGAGTTGGAAGTCATGCTGCATCCATGCTTCTGAGGTCAGGAGTTGGTAGGCTACTTCTTGTGGATTTCGATCAGGTATAGTCTTTAAAGGCAATTTGATTCACTTATATATTACTCTGCCTTAATCTCTTGCCAGTTATATTCTTTTGTTACAAAATATTCTAACGTATCCACGTGTTTAATTGTCCCTTATCCTGTTTCATTTTACAACACTCCCTTCCTCTTAACACCATTCCTTATTCGTTAAAGCAGGATCAAAGTCAATAAACATGAAATTTCAGATTTCAATCACCTTTTTCCTTTGCCTAAAATTTAGAGATGCGTCATATAGTTATTGAACTACAAGAACTATAGATTATTGACATTCTACTAGAGACTTGGATACTATAATTAACAATAATGATGAAAAATTTAAGTCAAATTTGTTCCCTAGTATCATACCTGATCATTTGATCCTTGAAGTTAGACTTCTTGCTCATTTGTGCATGACTAGGAAGAAAAAAAGGGAGGGGGGGGGGATGAGTATGCTTCTGCTAATGTAGATAATTCCTTTTTGTTTCCCATCTAAAGTTGATCTATATGGTGTGGATATTGGCATTGATGTGGAGGCTATCCATCAAGGACACGTGTTGTGCACTATTGATAGTTCTTGATTGGGAGATTAGGTAGTTGTTTCTTGTAGTAATATGGAAGTGGAATCTAATTGAATCTTTTGATGAAGAATCTAATTGAATCATTTGCTCTTCATGTTGGCTTAAGAGATGATTTGGATGTCTGAATATATGTCTAATTTGCATATTGCAATGCAAGGAACTTACAATGGTTCGGAATCCTTGGGATATTGCATACGGTACTCAGTTATACCAAGTGCCTCTACATTTAGAATAGGACACTGCATCTCAAAAAATATTTAAAACCATTCGACTTTGTTGTAGTTTAACTTAATTGCGAGTAGGACAAGCTGGCATTACCTGACATTAAAGGGTATAGAAAATCGCATTACTGTTCATTTAAACCTTCAATTTTATGCACTAAAATTTGAATACTAAGTTGTAGATTGTGTTATCTAATGGTAATGTGATTAGGCTATTCTGTGGAGAATATGTTTTAATGCTTGTGATCGAAAAATTAATTTAAATCTTTGGGCCCAGGGAACTAGCTGTATTTTGTATTTGCTCGCATCTATGGGATGTTTATCAATGAAATCCTTTACTCTATCGAGAAAAAATAAAAAGGGAAAGAAAAAAGAAGTCTTCGTGTTAAAGAAAGAAAGACGAGTCTGAAGAATGAATGCTTTCTCCTCCATGCAGTTGAAGGTGTCATTGTGTGGGCATGATTTGCTTTAGCTATATAAGTTCCTTAATAGAAATGTTACCTCTATATTTTTGAATATCTGATATCTGCTAATTATGTTGAAGGTGTCGGTCTCCTCATTAAATAGACATGCCGTTGCCACAAGAGAAGATGTTGGTACCTCAAAAGCCTTGTGCCTCAAAAAGCACTTCCAATCAATTTTCCCAGAGTGCCATATAGATGCTAAAGTTATCTTATATGATTCATCGTCTGAAGAAGAAATTCTGTCTGGCCACCCTGATTTTGTCCTTGATTGCATTGATAATATCGACACAAAGGTAGGTTTGCTTATGTGTCCCTTCACTCCTTGTTGCTGCTGCTCCTTTTATGTAACAGTTTCTTTATCTCGGCTGAAACGGGAAACAATTTATGAAGTACAATAAACCATTACTGGCCTATTATGATCTTTGAGAACCTGCATGGTGAGTTGAATAAATTGTCATTTTTTCAGTTTTATTGCCTCATTTCCTAGCTGCCTTGATTTGTTTTCTTATATTTTTTAATTAAATTAGAACATACCACAATTTGTCTTCATCACCCCCTTTTTCCCTTGTGGAAAGGGATGATGAATTTTCTTTCCATGTTCTCTGTTTTTTTAAAACATTGTATGCAGCTAATAAGGTTGATCTTAATGTTCTTTCTTCTCTTAGAACAACTTTTCTATTAATGATTTTCCAGAGTGAATTAAGTCAGTAACAAGTTGGAACTAGTTTTGAATTATAGCAATCCCATTTCTTATTTGGATTGAATCATATGATCCCCATTGAACCATAAGTTTCTTTTACACTGTCTTCATTATGAGTTCTTGAAAAATTGAGGAGAGCTTGGCACTTGTGAATATAAGTTTATGCAGTTTCCAATGGAAATTGTTAGTTTCTTTATCTTCTGTCCTGGTAAGTATTTGAGAAAACAACTGTGTGATGCATATTATGCTAAAGCTTTCAATGGAATTATTAAATCAAGGGCATGGCTATTTTAGTACTTATTTCTAATTAGTTATGGCTCTATACAATACCTTTTGAATCTTTTTCAGTTAGGAATTATTGCTATGTAATACTTTATAGGTGGCACTTCTCGCTGCATGTGTTCGAAGAGGTTTGAAAGTTTTATCTGCAACTGGAGCTGGCGCAAGGGCTGATCCAACAAGAATTCGCGTGGCTGACTTAAGAGAGTCTACCAATGACCCTCTATCTCGAGCTGTAAGTAATTTTGTGGGGCTTTATCGCACTATACATGCAGCATGTGAAATCTTCAGGTTTTTAGCTCCACGTACTATAATTGATTGAATTTTTTTGTTGAAATGAGCGTCGACTTCCTTTATCCACCAGATTATATAATAGATAATTTTGATTTCGTGAAGCTAAATGAGCATCTTATGAAATCACTTGGCTTACTGGATAGCGCTAAAACACTAAAACAACTCTTATGTTTGAGGATGTGGATCTCTCCCGTAATGGGACTACTTCTACATATTTGGGATGGTTTCTTAAAGCTTGTAATAATAGTCTACCCTGATATTTCATTCACTTGAAAACCGATACATTAAACATACTTGATCTCGCATTTTTAACCTGCACATGCTGTCGACTTTTGTTATGTCAACAGAATCTTAACGTCTTTTTTTGGTCATAGGAATATTCAGGAAATACAGTTGGATCATGCATAACAAATGGAAAATATTGTTTTAGTAATACTCTTGTTTACTTTGAGTTGAATTACTTGGAAAACTAATTGAGCAGGTAAGACATCGTTTGAGAAAAGATCATGGTATTGATGGTGGCATTCCTGTGGTATTTTCTCTTGAGAAACCAAAGGCAAAGTTGCTTCCCTTTAAAGGGCCAAGCGGAGAAGAAGAAAATCCTTCAGATTATCAAGTAAGAATTTAACCTTTTTGAACTGCCAAATTTGGCAATTGCTATAATTTATAAAGACGTTATGAGAATAGATACATTTCACTAAACTTTAAACTGTATAAGAAAAGTCACTCTCTTTCCTACATGTTACATAATATTCATCTCTTAATCTGAAAAAATTACTCATTGAGCATTATCTAAAATTTACAATGTGGATATCAGATAGTGCCTGGATTTAGGGTCCGCATCATTCCAGTTCTGGGGACTATACCTGCAATTTTTGGGCAAGTCATGGCTTCCTATGTTGCGACTCAACTAGCTGGATTGCAAGTCCATATGGAACCAGTGGTGAATTTTGATACGGATCACTACGAAATCCTCCATCAACGCCTTATTGAGCATGAAGAGTTGCTATATGGTACATCCATGCAAGTGGAGGTACTAAGTCCTGAACTTGCACTTTATATTTGCTTGCTTGAAGTCATCAAGTTAGGAGCTGCAATGTTAATTCTCAGATTTTGCTTTTTCTTTTAATGGGACATTGTTTGTCGAGGCAAACATTGCTATTTGTATCATAAAGGAATTAACCTGCAGACTGATAGCATTAAAACAGAACCCGATGTTAAAGAATGTGAAGTTCTTATATATATAGTACTACAATTTTTATTTTTTAGGTCCTGGACGGTGTGTGCTGTATGTGACAGTATGCCTAATCTATTTTCTTCTTAGCAATGGATTCTACAACATTAGAGCGTATTATGCAATATCTAATCCAGTGGCGGTGGCACGTCTTTTTTAAGCTGCCCCCTCCTCCCCCCAACCAGAAAAATGAAGTATTATAGATTCAAGTACTATATCAGAGATTAGCTCTCATGTGGATGGAAGCTTCCTGTAGCAGTGGATCTCCCCAACTTCCACTTGAGTTTGTTTTGTTTCCTTTATTGCTTGCAGATGCTTCCATCTCCCTTTCTTCAGATAATTTGAAATTACCCAAAGAGGAAGGTTTATATGCAAGTCTTAGGCACGTAATAAATTGAGGCCAATGTCGTAGAGGTGTGGGATTAGACATGATAGTTGTCCTTAAGTGCCACCCTTGACCTTAATGATGATAGCTGAGCAATAGCTGGATGGAAGATCTGAATATACTGAGGTTCCTCTTAGTAGTTTTTGATCAGTAAAATAGAAATATTCATTTTTTCAATTGTCTTTTGCATGCTCTTTCAGTTTTTTTAGTAAGTATCGTGAAACACATTTTCATCCCTGTTTTCTCACTCTTAAAGGTAGATGTTGAAGAAGTTGTGTACATTGCCAAAGAGTTGTGGCATGGGAGAAGTGCAAGGGACATATCCATTAAAGATGTAGGGCGAGCAATGTGGCGTTCAGTGAATGAGTTGATGCTTGTGAGGTATGTATGCTAAGCCTAATTTGATGCAATGAACATGTATTCACTTCAGTATCATTCCTTGAGATAGGCAAACATGAGATCTTTTCAACTATGTCAAAAAAGATTGCCTCGTAATATTTTTTCCTTTGGTAATGTAATATGTAATTTGGGGTAATGAAACCCCGTATACAGTAGTATACCGGAAGTAGAAAGTAGAAACACTTGTTTCTTTAGAAAGGACATCCAATCGTATCTATATGCCTAGTCACTCTTTCACTGTGTGAAATATGATATTCATGATTATGGAGGATACAACTTGCCAATTTCTTTTATTAATGTGCTGAAAAGTGAAAACCATTATTCTGATATAAGATTGTCACATACTACACATATTTCTTCTTTTCTTTTCGTGAGTAACTAATAAAGTTTTTTCACTCAACTGAAAATGGGAAATCCTGAATACATGATGTATATTGGTCAAGTGGACCACACAAAATATGTTCAACAAATATTATCCACTCATCCATGCAAGTGTATGCATGTTAATTGCTAATTTTTTGCTTGAAGTTGCTATTTTTAACTTGATCTTATGTAAAGGATTGACATTTTCACCCTATTAAATTCATGATTACTATTTTATTTCCAGATGCGCTGTTATTGCAGAGAATTATTTAAGCATCATTTTGTGAAGTGGTCGTCGTAACTATTTAATTTAGCGATGTCTGTATCTTTTTGCCTCTCAACTCATAGTGCATTGCTTGCTTTTTGACACCTTTTTAGGTGGGATAAAACAAAGTCGGCCTCAGTTTCAAATCTAATCCTGCTAAGATTCAAGGAGGTATGTTTCTTGATTCATATCACTGCATGTGTAAGTATACTAAAACATTCAAGATGTTGATGTCATGAAGAAATTCTCTTAACTTATATTACGTATCCCACAAAATGACTTGTGAAACTGGATACACAAAGGAGGTGCTTGATGTTTAGTGGAACTGCTGTTATTTTTTCTGTATTATAAACTTTGACAGTCTTCCTTTTGCTGTTCTCTGGTTCAAGGCCGACGAACACGAGTCAAGGTCACTGGAAGATATAAAGGAAGAAGAACCAGATTTTTTTGTTAGGGTGACAACTGTGCTGAAGCGAGCAGAACTGGAGTTTGGCTTTTAAGAGGCACACGTATCCCACCAGCTATAAGAGCAGTCTGATTTGAGATTCATTTCAGGTATTTATGCTTGGATAGGAACATTTCACTTGGCTCCCTTTGCCAGTAAGTTCTTGTGTCACAATGCCCAAGACGTCAATATAGCACAATTTTGTTTTGCAGGTGCATTAGGTATGGTTCAGGAAACCTGAAAATCACCCACTTGCAGAAGTACAACTCAAAAGCTGTCTGAAGTGGAAATCATCAAGGTTTTGAGCCTCGTTTCTTTCTTGATGATATTTAGAATACTTTAAGGAGCAAACAACTTGGAAGTAGCTGAACACTTTGACCATATCAAAAGCTTATTTAGGGATTTCTTTTTGTTGTTGCAGAGGGGTGGGAGTGATGGATATGTGGGACATAGAATTATTTCAACACTTCTATTTTTGGTATATCCTTCTGCAATTTCAAATGTCATTCCTCAAAATGAAGGCCAACTTTAAAGAGTTGCAAGTTCTTGATTTAGGAGACAATCACTTTAACGACACATTCCTCATGTGGTTGGAAACTCTGCCAGAGCTGCAAGGTTTAGGTTTGAGATCAAATAAATTGTGTGGATCCATTAAAACTTCATGGATTGAAAACATGTTTCCCCAACTTCGAATTGTAGATCTATCTTACAATATCTTTTTGGGAAACTTACCAACGAGTTTGTTTCAACATTTGAAAGCTATGAGGTCAATTGATTAGACAATGAAATTACTTGAATATCTTGGAGAAGGAAATCGCCAAGTTTGGACAACAGTTTGCAATGGGACTTGAGCTTGAACTTGTCATAATTTTGACGGCTTACATTAGTATTGATCTTTCAAGTACCAGATTTGTAGGGCATATGTCAAATATTATGGGAGATGTCATTGTAATTCGCGCGTTGAATTTATCTCATAATGAATGCAATGTCATATACCATCAACACTCGGAAACTCAAATCGAGGTTAAATCTCCGAGTGATGATGGTATATGACCTTGCAATTCACTATGAGATAAGTTCAATGCGTGAATTGCCATGAGATCTCCCATAATACTTGGAATATGCCCTCAAATTTGTTTCTTAAAAGATCAATACTGGTTTAAACAATAAAAAATTCTAACAAGTTCAAGCTCCAGTCTCCTGCTTACAATTGTTATCCAATTTTTGGTAATATCCTTCTCCAAGATAAAGATGTTCTAGTGACTTCATTGTTTGATCAATTTGACATGACTTTCAAATGTTGAAACAACTCATAGGTAAGTATCCCGAGAAGACATCATAAGATAGATTTATGATTCGAAAGTGGGGAGACATGTTGTCAATTTTTGAAGTTCTAATGGATCAATGCAGTTTATTTGATTTCAAGTTTAAAACTTGCAAAGTTCCTACCACATGAGGAATGTGTCATTGAGGTGATTATCTCCTAAATCAAGAACTTGCAACTCTTTGCAATTGCCTTTCATTTTGAGGATTGTTTCCATTCATCACAGAAGCTTATTTGATCCAAAAAAGATGTTTTTGTTATGGTTAGTGTTGTGCTAAGACATTTCTAACTTAATTTTCTTATATATGATCAATAGAAGTATTTCATGTTTAAAATACGTTCTTTGTTTTTAACATGTCAATGAATTCTCCCCAGTTGGGATTATTGTAGTAACTTGAAAGCAGAATTAAGTTTCTGGTTTGTATGAACTAGAATTTAAGTTAGTTCATGTTAAACTCTTCTTCGATGGCATTTATATTGTGAACAGTACCCCTTTCGAAGACGAAAGTCCAGCAAAGTAATGAATCTGACTGACTATGCTCATAAAGATCTTAGACCTATTTCTTGTTGCATTCTGGCATTTTTTTCTCCTTACAGAATTTATCTGAAAGAAAATTGAGTACTTCTTGGTTGCGAACCGAATAACTAATTCATGGTTTTCTTTACCAAAACCCTATTGAGTGCACAGAGAGGAATGGAAATTTGTGAGATATGTTGTCAAACAATTAAGTACTATTGCATATTTGTTATTTAGGACTAATATCTTTGGCACACTAGCTTGTTTCATAATGTTCATGTGATGGCTTTTAAGGTAGGGTTTTTGGCAAGAACGTGTGATTGTTGTACACAAATTTATGAGTGGCAAGCTGTCATTTGCTTTCATCTTTTTGGTTGTCTCAATCATTTTGACTAAAAGGTTTCGAGTTTGAGCGAGCCCTGAAATAGAAAAACAATAGATTGCTTTCCTTGTTTATTGGCCCTATACGACACAACACCGGATTACTTGGACCCCAAAACAGGTACCAAGCATCTTGTGGGAGACCCCCAACCCTTAAAAATAGAAAAAAGCATGAGGACCACATTAAGAGCCCGTTTGGATCGGCTTAAAAGTCGGTCAAACCTACTTTCAAGTCAGTTTTTGACTTTTGGAAGTGTTTGGTAAATATAAAAAATAACTTAACATAAGTCAAAAATGACTTAAAATAAGTCAGAAACCAAAAGTAGGTCTCCCCCTACTATTGTATAAAATGACTTAAAATTAAGTCAATTCAAACGGGCTGTAAAGCAATTTCATTTTGAAAAGCTATTCTTGAACTTTTCTAGTTCAATTTTCTACTCTCTCATGAAAATTGGGAATGTTGATGGAACAAACATGAAAAGAGAACAGGACATTTCATATAATCTCAGTGAAGCAATGGTTAGCATTAGCAAGATGTAGTGGATTAGAAGTGTCATAAAAGATATGAATTTTGCAATGTATACTTGTAAGTCGTAAGGGTCATTTGCCCCTATTTTGTGTTGATCATCATTTTTTCCCCTCGAGGCAAAAAACTTTTTATCAGGGCATAAGTATATATTTTTGTATCATAATATCATTTTAAGTTATGCTATGCGTTTTAAAAGAATTTATAGCCCGTTAGTATAAGTTCAATTGCTAAAGACAAATTAAAAATCATTTTACTTAAAAGGACAAAAATTAAAGACTACTTCATTTGAAGGACAAATCCTGTTGGTAATGATCGTTTCATTTTTTGTATGCGTTGTCTTGCCTTTTTTAACATTTTATTTTGGCTTCTTCATTTTTGTTGTTTCTTTTTTAAAAAACTGCATTGTAATATTTTTATTTGAGCCAAGGATCTATAGAAAATAACTTTTTTATCTTGTACGGGTAAGGTCTGCTTATACACTATCCTTCCAATCTTATTTATGAGATTACACCAAATATAATAACAATGTGTAATATCTAAACATCTATGTGTTTTTTTTTTGTTCAAATAAAATAATGTAGCTTCATAGAATAAACATTGTCTATCTTCACTAATTCGATCTCAAAATAAAATCATCATAATAACGTGTTTTATTTATTTATTTGCATTAATAAGTTTATGAGTTGTCCACTACAAGAGTTCTATAATATTTTCCACACACCATATTTTAATATCTGTATGATTCATTGAAACTGATTTAATTGAACATACTCAAAACCCCATCTCCCACGAGGACCCTCTTGAAGTAGAAGGATAAGCATGGTATAAAACACATTTATTAATAGAGCAACTTTCACATATACCAAACACAAAAATCATATTTGTATGCTATAGTTATAGTTTGCATAATTGCACTCCATAGCAAACATAAATATGTATATTTCGCTATACATATACTAAAAAAAAACAGTTGTATATAATTTGTTCTGTTTCGGTATACATATACAAAAGATCAATTGTATAATCTGTGTTTATATAAAGCGAGAAAGAGAGAAAGGCAAAAGAGAACTGGGCAGGGGAATATTTGTATTGTATAATTATAAGTGTATATGACAAAAATATATGTATTTGCATGTGTATATACGATTTTCTCTCGCTTTATACAAACAGACAAAATTTATACATTTTCGTTTGTATAAGCGAGAGAGGCGAGGGAGAGACTGGCGAGCGAGATCTGGGAGAGTGGCGAACGAGATCTGGGAGAGGGGAACGAAAATATATGTTATATACAATTTTTCTCTCGCTTTATACAAACACAAACGCATTTTATACATTTGCGTTTGTATAAAAAGTAAGAGAGGCGAGGGAGAGAACGAGAGTAGCGAGCTAGATTCACCGGGAGAGAGGCGAAATAGCAACAGTTTGCTATGGGGTACAATTAAATCAAACTATATTTATAGCATTTAATTTGAATTAATAGTTTGCTATTATATACAATTTTTTCATATATTAATATGAGAATGGGTCGATAGAAAGTAATTATAAATGGACCCATTGATACTTCGTATTTTTTGTTTCTCACTCGATGTTTGAATTCACATACATTATAATAAATAAAAGATTTTGCTATACTTATTTATTACCAATTATATTATATTTACCGAGACTTATGTAATATATATTTACAACAAATACAAACACGGTATATAAATGTCTCTAAGGGTTTTAGACATTAACTCAATTGAAATATTGCAGCTAAAATGAAAATCTATCTATTGTCACTAAAAGGTCTCTTTTGTTGTAGTGATTAGAACTCGATTAAATTTAAATTCACATATTATAGAGTTTATTATTGATAGTAATCCAACATAATTTTTTTCATTTTCAGACTCGTACACAAAATCTCAGATTGAAAATAGAGGAATCTGAATCACAATCTATATTGATATTTTTATCTTAGGTTATCTCATTCAACTTCTAACTCCTCTTTGTAATGTAGCACAATAAATACAAAGACATTGTGTATTTCTATTTTTATTAATTTTGGGAACCAAACATCAAATATGACAAGAATCATAAGAACTTTACCTTTAAAGTCTATGACATCCACACTAAATATTTTTCACTAGGTTTTGACAATTTGTTTCCCTAGACATTACACTTCAAGAAAAGAGTGAATTACATGGGGATTTTTCTAGAGATTAGTATAAAAATTTGCAAGAAAGTAATTTTCCTGTGGATTTTCATACTAATCCCAGGAAAATCCTCGTGTAATTCACACTTTTCTTATAGTGTTATAGGTCCCTACAACAGACCTAAATTAATTGTTTTTGAACAAAACATAAAAGAATTTTGTTCATTGAACCTAGATAAAAAGATGTAATACCAGGGGTGGAATAAAAATAAATAAATTCTTGTCATTATATAATATTGTATGAAATTATTAGACAATACCACAAACATTCTGTGAATTTGTCTAAAACATTTACTATATTATAATATAGCAATAGTATATATTCTCAGGATCAAAATTAATTGTTGATAGCACATGAATAACTTCCAAGATTTTATTTTTAAAATAATTCTTGCAGTTGCTTTTTTTTTTTGGCAGTAATTAATGATATGCAAGCCAGAATTAGATGGGATTTATTAGGAAAATATATAAATTCCATTGACATCTTATGCTGGTTCAATGCATCAATTTTGTCTTCATCACATATATCCTCAAAAAAAGATATCGAAATAAAAGCAATTTCATAAACAATACAATTGAGCAATTAAGATGAATTTGTATTATTTCAAATCATTATTCTTTACCGAATGTACTTTTTTTTTAAAAAACAACAACAAACAAACTATATAATTAAACATATTTCACTATCATATATGCTAATATTACTTATACTTTTAAAATATTACGTATCTTACCACTAATTAAGAGTTTCATACCATATATTGAGTAAAATACATTTAGATACATGTATTTTTGCTACCAAATACACTAAATAGGGAGAGAGGCGAGCGAAATGGGGAGGGGGCCAAGCGAGATTTATTATATATCTCAAATATATGCGAATCACACTTGATAAATATATCTAGTGTGTATCTGGTGTGATTCAGATGTATCTGCGATACCAGATACATATAGGAGAGTGGCGAGCGAGATAGGAGGAAAGTGAGGGAGGTAAGAGAGATTTGTTAGATATCCCAATTACATGTGAATTCACTTGGATATAGTGTATCCAGAACAAATTACACCTAATTTTGACCTCTTATATCCTGAGATACATTTATCTGGATGCACCAAAACCTAGTAAGATTCGTAGTATTACACACTAGAATATACCTAAGTAATTAGCTCCTAAACTATGAAATTTATATAAGTTTTCCTTATAATTTTTTCATTAATCAAATCATTCAAGAGACAAAATTAACTCCTACATTACTTATAAAATTGTGTAAATTCTTACAAGTTAAAACTAGTCAACTTTTGTTAAGATTTGGGATCTAATATTCAAACGCCTAGAAATAATTGATTGATGTCTCCTGTAAGGAAGGCAACAAATTGAATGCATACAAATGAACCTGCCATTGTTTGTTGTTGCATGCATTCATTTTCAAATTTATTGATTGCAACTGTTGATCATCACTACACATAAAATAAAATAGGGTAATGCTAAATGGCAAAAAATTTGGTCAGAAATTTAAAAAAACTATAATATTTTTTTATTTTAAAATAAATTGATTTTTCCCCCAATTTTTAGTTAAAATGTATTAAAGTTAAAAGGGTAAAAATATTTAAAAAGGTAAAATAGGTAAAATATCATTCTAGCAAAAAATAAGTTATGATAAAAAAGAAGAAGGGAAAATTGTATATAATTGCAAACTATTAATTCAAATTAAATGCTATAAATATACTTTGATTTAATTGTACCCTATAGCAAACTATTGCTATTTTCGCCACTCTCCCTAGTGGAATCTCGCTCGCCACTCTCGTTTGGTGGCAGTCTCGCTCGCCTCTCTCACTTTTATACAAACACAAATGTATAAAATGCGTTTGTGTTTGTATAAAGTGAGAAGAAATTGTATATATACATATATTTTCGTTCCCCTCTCTCTCCTCTCCCAGATCTCGCTCGCCACTCTCCCAAATCTAGCTCGCCACCCTCGCCTCTCTCGCTTATACAAACAGAAACGAAATGTATAAATTGTGCTTCTGTTTGTATAAAGCGAGAGAAAATTGTATATACACATGCAAATACATATATCTT
>JAJONZ010003896.1:0-19396 GCA_029582445.1 Solanum paucissectum | reverse complement strand
ATAATTGCTCAAAACTTAGCTTAAAAGCTCTCTTGGAAATCTCAGTTTCCTTTCTTGCTCAAATGTGAAAACATTTACTCTTTCACTTAAAACTAGCTTAAAGGCTCTTTTGGAAATCAAGGTTTCCTTTCTTCTTTAAATGTGAAAACATTTACTCTTTAACTGAAAACTAGCTTGAAGGCTCTTTTGGAAATCAAGGTTTCCTTCTTCTTTAAATGTGAAAACATTTTACTCTTTGGGAATACATAGTCCCGATATACTCTTTTGAAGACATGAACTTCAAACTTTACTCTTTACTCAACTCAAAACTTAAGTCTTTAAACAAAGTTAAAACGTTTGTGAAAGACTTTTGAAATACTTTATGAACTTCTCTTAACTTGACTCTTGACTTCTCTTGACTTGACTCTTGACTTCTCTTGAATCGACTTTTAACTTTCTTTGAATTGAATTTATTTATTCAAGGATCGTGATTTGTGGTAGGAAAGAACTCATGATGTTTAGGAATGAATTTAGACTAAACATGAGAAAAGATCAAAAATCAATATTTGAGGGTGGGTCCGCGATGTGGAGATGTATTTAAATTTTTGTTTCAAAAATAATTTTTAAGGCAGAAGGGTCCGTGACCGCTCCGCTCCGCGAAATAATTTTTCCCAAAACTGGTGAGTGGGTCTGCGACGTGGAGACACTACCAGATTTTGACCGACGAAATTTCTTCTTCGTTTTTCAACTCTAAACCCTCTAACCTTCGATGGTTCTTTTACCAAACACTTAGGATAATTTATACCCTCAATATATGATAGATTCAAATCTAAATTACACCCGGAAACATGAATCAAATCGCAAGAAACTTCAACAAAACAGCCCACAAGAATTCAAACAAATTTCATCAAGAACTAAGAGGATTTACTTTCAAATCAAACATATTTCACTGAATTGAATCAAGTTGGGCGCGTGGGTGAACTAAACCAATGCTATGTGATCTCACATACCTTGTAGGGATCACCCCCGACGAAATCCACAAGCTAAACTCGACGATCTTGACAATTTCCTTGCTTCTCCTTCTCTTTTCTCCTCTTCTTTCCTCTTCTCTAAAACCCTAACTCTTTTCCAAAAATCGTAAAACCTAACAAGTTCAGTTTAGACCCTTAATTAATTCACTAAAATGAATTTAATTAATTGGATAAGGAAAAGAATGAAATACCCTTCAAAAATCCGGATTGGACATTTCCTTATTTGAACAACCCAACTTCCAATGAGAGTATCTCACCTATACAAACTCGGAATCGCACAAACTTGGAGGCGTTGGAAAAATCATTTCAAGAGATTTCCTAACATATCTGGAAGTTCTCCTAAATCATCCGGAGTTAGAAGTTATGGCCGTTTGAAGTTGATCAAAAACTCACTTTTTCCTAACTTAAGTAAATTTCCAGATTTTCCTTCTTTCCAAAAATGACTATTTCATATTATTGGCTTCTTCCTATTTATTTCAAATTGCGAGATGTTACATTCAAGTTTCATTTCCTTACGTTTGTACTTTAGATAATTCTTGAATTCGTTCCACGAAGGAGGTAACTTCTCAATTATTGCAGCCACTTGAAATGCTTCATTAACTACCATGTCCTCAGCAATCAGATCATGGAAAATAAGTTGAAGTTCCTACACTTGTGATGCAACAGTTTTACTATCTGACATTTTATAGTCTAAAAGCTTTGCGACCACAAACTTTTTCAAACATGTATCTTCTGTCTTATATTTCTTCTCAAGTGCATCTCACAATTCGTTCGAAGTTGTCATTGCACTATAGACATTATATAAGTCATCCTCTAAAACACTCAGAATGTAGCCCTTACATAGGAAGTCTGCCTGTTTCCATGCTTCAATAATCATGAATTTTTCTCTGTTTGGCATTTAGCAGCAGGCACTGGAGTTTCTTCACCGGTAAATTTCTGTACACCAAGAGTGGTAAGCCAGAAAAATACCCGTTGCTGCTATCCTTTGAAATTCACACCAGAGAATTTTCCCAGTTTCTCTGCTGGTGGTACATCAGTTTGGGTTGGTGCACCAACAACCACCGTAACATTATCATTTGTCATTTCAAAATCCGTAATAAACAGAAATTGATACAAATGACTCAGTAAGCAATAACTTAAATTGCAAACCTATTAGGAGTATAAAACCACAAAGGTTTTTATCTCCACCAGAAACACAGATTAAAATAAAATAAATAATTTCCTTAAGAATGTTACAGAATCTATGTTCAAAACAGTACTACTGATTCCAATAAATTTTGCAGAAACACGAAGTTACCAAAGTTTAATGAACCAGTAATGAACAAAAGAACATAAATTAATTCACAAAACTAAAATTTGTAAAAACGTACCAGAATATGGAAAACGGAATGGAAAGAAGATCAAGCTCATTGAATGCACAGTGTCCCCTTAAGAAAATTATTTCCCTCTAGTATCCGAGGTTTGATTTGGAATATGTCCTCCCAGGATAGAATGATCTCAATCACCAGTGTATTGATATCCAAAATGCTGGTGTCAGCGAGCCACTCAACGTCAGTAAAGTACACGAAGAAAATTTGTGCAGAAGAAGAAGAAGAAATCAGAAATTTTCGTAACTAAAAAGTCCGAAAAATTACGGGTATTTATAGCCAAGAGGAACTTGTTCCGAAAGGTTGCAACCTTTCAGAATCCACACGACCATTCATGAAAGTTTGCAACCTTTGAAACGGTCATGGCTGTTCCTGAAAGTTGTAACCTTTCAGAACAGTCATTTCCAACGGTGGGGAATTTAAAATAAAAAGGGAAAGAATTTAAATAAAATTGGTCATGCGGATCCGAGTCGGGTCGGAATGTTTCGGTAAATTAACTAAATAATTGAAACGTTTTGGCCATTTAATTTATTTAATTAATTAATTTAATAATTAACTAAATAATTAAAACCAAACTTTGTCCAAAAAATAATCTCTCGATCGATTATTTTCCAAAGCCGAAGCCGAAGCCGAGCGAGCGAAGACGACGACGGCGCGAGGGGGGTCCCTCTTTCCAACCCTTTTAACAATTAATAGAAGTGTTTCTCTATTTAAACACATCTATTTTTCTTTCCACCACCAATGAGAGAGAAATGTCTTTTCTTAAAGCATAAGAGAATCTTTTCCAATTCCTCTTTTCATCTTCCCTCCATTTCCCATTAACTCTTGTTATACCCAACAATTGTTATACCCAACACTTTTCACTTTAAATAGTAAAATACAGCATGAGTTACGATAGCTTCAATAGTTATTTCTGAGCATAAAGATCAGTTAAGTACATTTGATGAGAGCAACTTTTTCCTTTGTGAACTATAATTGCAATTTTCATATTAGTTACAATAGTACTCAATTGGAAAATTCTTTCAGCTTTAATAGTGAAATAAACAAATCTTTGATGCTCCTTCAGGTAAATAAACAGGAAGGGTCTAGCTCAAAGGATCCTACAGGAACATCATCCCTCTCCATCTCTGTCATCTTCATAGAGGGAATTCTATGAGAGAATCTAAACATATCCTTTTGGAGGAACTAGAAATGGATCTCCTGCTCGACGGAAAAGACAAGTAAAGCCTTTTGCTTTAACCAAGTATGCAACATGCACACCAATAGAATCAACATAGTTTGACAAGACCTCAATAAACTCATAGTTGAAATTTTTATTGCTCCCAAGATGAGGACACCAGTTCATATCCCAATCTTTAGAGAAGGGCCATGTTTCTCCTTCCAATGGAAATAACTTTATTGCATCGTACTTGTTTCCATTCATTGAATATGCCAAGTGTGAGAACATAGGAAGATCTTCAATGTCTTCTGAGTTTCCTAGTCTGAACCTAGCACAAGAAGCTGGAAATTACTTAGATAGCCATTTGGTTTCATCTTCACTCAATGGCTCTGACTCTAACCATGTTATGCACAATTTAAATGTAGGAGAAAAAATCTTCCTGATGACTGCATAGAATCTAGGCATGGCATCCAGGGTGTCATAGGCAACCCATACTTGCCCAACCTTAAAGCAGGTTTTGTCCTTGTCCTTGTCAAAATTGCTAAAAAATTTATCTGCATATTCAAATGTTTACAACTCAGTCATAGTAGAAGGCCCTACATCTGAAGGAAGATCTACACTTCCTTTTGCAGTCTCAATTCTATCTTTGTGTTCTGCAAGCTCTCTTCAAAGGACAAATGTTTTATCTTAGAGGACTCCTTTAGCAGAGGGATATCCAACCCCCTTAAATCGCATAGAATCATCTACTTCTTCATCACTTAGATAATTGACATGATGTCTATGCTGCGTATATGTTTTTTGGTTTTCCTAACTGAGACACTAAAAATTCTGCCTAAGTAGATAAGCACTTACTACACAATTTTTAGTAGATTTTATTGATGTCTTTTTTCTATTTCCATGCATCTCTGCAACAATGATGGCCTCTTCTTTGTTGCAGTCCAACACTAGTCTAGAATGAAAAAGCAATGTATCATTCACCATAAATATCAACGTTATACAGAAATCAAACTTCAAACCATCATATAAAAGAACCCCACAAAACAAATAATAACTTGTTTGTTTGAGAATGCAAATTAAATAGGAAAATTCTCAAGTGAAGAAATTTGTATATATAGAAATATTCTCAAGCTTATGTGTAACATCCCACCTTAGAAAGGACTAGAATTTTAAAGAAACTATTTTTGGAAAGAATAAATTTGGAAATTTTGGCAAGTTATGCTAAGTATGAGTCTTGTGTCAACTTAAAACGACCATAACTTTTAGCACATGATGAGTTAGGTGGGATACAAGAAATCATATGAAAGGTCTTGGAATCCTCTTTTCAACTCCATCGAGTTTGCTAGTTTTTGAGCTCGTCTGAGGGAGATATGTCCGTTTGAAGTTGGGCTGTCCAGATATGGGAAGTTACCCAGATTTAAGAGGGGTATTTTGGTCTTTTCCTTACCCTATCAAATTTATTTCATTTTTAGTAATTAATTAGGGGTCTAAACTGAATTGGTTCACTGTACGCAATTACAATTAATGCTAGGGCATTGAGAGAAGAGAAAAGAGGAGAAAAGCCAAGGCTTTGTCGTGTTCTTGAGATTTCGCTTGCGGATTTTGCCAAGGGTTAATTCCTAAGAGGTATGTGAGTTCACATAACATTGAGTTCGTTAATCCACGCGCCAATCATGATTTAATTCAGCATATTTATGTTCTTGAAAGTAGAGTAATTGAGTTCTTGATGGATTTTGTTGAAGTTTCTATTGGGATCTTGATTGTTGAGGTTTTGAGGAGTTCTTGAGTTAATTTGCAAGAGATTTTAGGTCTTTTTGGAGTAGATTCTTGTACACTTTGGTTGGGTATTCAAATCTAAGTGTTTGGGGAAGAAACCAATCGAATTTAGACGAATTAGGGTCGAAAAATGAATAAGAAAATTCGTGGGTTTTCTGGACAAGCGGCTGGTACACTGCACCGCTCAGTGCGCTAGCATGAAGAGTCTATAGGATGGGCTCTGGGGTGCCACGCCACTCAGTCTGCCCCAACCCAAGTTCTCTAGTTAGGGCTCTGGTGCCCTGTGCCACTTAGTACGCTAGGGTTGCCAGGTCCTCTACCCTTTTCCACTTGTTTCTGTTTGAGTTCCCTCGAATTGTACCTATGTTTTCTAGTTTATTACTACATTCTAAGGTACGTCTAAGCATCATGAGATCATCCATAAACATGAATTACAACCTTGAATCCATAAATTCAAATTCAAGGAAAGTTAAGAGCCAAGTCTCGGGAGTTCTTGGAGTCTTTTCCAAAGTCTTTTACAAATATTTTAAACTTGCTTTAAGACTTGGGCATTGAGTTGAGTAAGAGTAAGAGTGAAGTTTATTTTCTTTAAAATATTATATGGGAACTAAGTATTCCCAAAGAGTAAATATTTTCACATTTAAACAAGAGAGGAAACATCGATTTCCAAAAGATCTTTTGAGATAGTTTTTGAGTAATAATATCAAACCACATAGAGTAAGTTATGTTTTTAAACATATGAGCTGAGTATATTTTTGGGAGTAGATTGAGCACCGATATGGCGACGAGTTCAGATAACTCAAGTCTCCATAAACTATGTAGCCAACGTGGGTAGAAATGGTCATACTTTTTAGATGATTCCTTAATATTTTTAAGCATAGCTTAGTGGATCCACTTAGCTGAGGCATTCTATATCCCGGCAAGTGATAGGATAGTTTCGGCAGCTTGGGCGAGACGTTGTATCATCACATAGCTCATAGTGATGGTTGTCGATTAGAGAATCTCCCAAACAGAGTTTATTTTTGTATTCTTACATACAACTGAGATATTATTGTATTTTCCAATACTTCGAGATGTTATCTACTGTTTTAAATGCTTATTATAAATTGCATCTTTATTGCTGTTTTATTTCTGTATTGAGTTGAGTATCCATTAGTTGAGTAAAGTTGAGGTAAGTATTTCTTTTAGATTCCAGTTCAAGCTTGCGTACTGTTTAGATTTCCCCTCACATTCTCGTACATTGAATGTACTGATGCCATTTGGCCTGCATCATTTTATGATGCATATACAGGTAACCAGGATCAACACCCAGCACCTCGTTGATTCAGTCGAGCATTTCAGAGTCATTTGGTAAGCCTCCTTGCTTTCTGGAGGATCCCTTTTATATATTACTTTGTTATTTCAGTTGTTAGGTTGATCAGGGGTCTTGTCTCGACATCCCTCATATAATTAGAGGCTACAGATAGTTATTAGGTCATTAGTCTTGTTCATTTCAGTTGTTTTGATTATAAGACTTCAGTTGCCTTGTAACATCTCACAATTTGAAATAACTAGGAAGAAGCTTATAATTGGAAATAGTCATTTTGGAAAGAATGAAAATCTAGAAATTTTGTTAAGTTAGGAAAGGTGAGTTTTTGGTCAAATTCAAACGGACATAACTTCTAGCTCAGGATGAGTTAGAGGTACTTCCATCTATGGTAGGAAATCTCTTGGAATGATCTTTCCACCGCCGCTGAGTTTGCACGATTCCGAGTTTGTATGCATGAGTTATACCCTTTGGAAGTTGGGTTGTTGGAATAAGGAAAGTCCAATTCGGATTTTGAAAGGGTAGTTTGGTCTTTTCCTTACCCTTTTATTTTAATTCTTTTTTGGTAATTACTTAGGGGTCTAAACTAAACCTAGTCAGTTTACGCTTTTGGAAAAAAGAGGTAGGGTTTTGAGAGAAGAGAAAAGAAGAGGAGAAAATAGGAGAAAGGAAAAGAACGTTCAAGATTCTTTTCGGGATCGTCGAGTTTAGCTTGTGGATTTCATCGGGGGTGATCCCTACAAGGTATGTGAGATCACATAGCATTGGGTTCATTCACCCACACGCCAATCATGATTCAATTCAGCGAAATAATGTTTGATTTGAAAGTAAATCCTTGAGTTCTTGATGAAATTCGTTTGAATTCTTGTGGTTTGTGTTGTTGGAGTTTTTCTTGAGATTGATTCATGTTGTTAGTTGTGTTTTTCGAGTAGAATCTGATGTATATTGAGGGTACAAATTATTCTATGTGTTTGGGGAAAAAACCATTGAAATTTAGAGGGTTTAGAGATGAAAAACGAGCAAGAAAAGTCATCAAAAACATGGGGAAGGGGGTGGGGCGTCGCCCCAGCCAGCGCGCCCCATAAGGGTTTCTAAAGTTCCACCCTTGGGGCGCCGTGCCAGCCAGCGTGCCCCAACTTTTTCTCTGAAATTTGAGGGCTGGGACCCCGCGCCTCTCAGAGCGCCAGGGACTCCAGTTCTCCCCATTCGTTCCCCATCTTTTAGTAATTGTTCCTTAGCAATGTACCTATATTTTCTACTTGATTCCAACACTCTAAGGTACATCTAAACATCATGAAATCATCCATAAACATGAGATCATGAACCTTGAATCCATAATTCAATTCAAGGAAAGTTAAGAGTCAAGTCAAGAGAAGTTCATATAGTCTCCCAAACGTCTTTTACAAATGATTTAACTTTGTTTTAAGACATGAGTTTTGAGTTCAGTAAAGAGTAAAAAGTTGAAGTTCATTTCTTCAAAAGTATATGGGGACAATGTATTCCCAAAGAGTAAATATTTTCACATTTAAACAAGAAAGGAAACCTCGATTTCCAAAGAGGCTTCGGGATAGTTGTGAGAAAAGACTAATCACTTTCTAAATGAAGCAAGAGAGGAAACTTTGATTTCCAAGATAGCCTTAGATCTAAGTTTTTGAGCACTAATCTCAAATCACAGAAAGAAGTATGTTTTTAAACATAAGAGCTAATATAATATTTTTGAGAGTAGTATTGAGCACCGATATGGGAGAGAGTTCAGACAACTCACAGCCCCCATAAACCATGTAGCCATCATGGGTAGAAAAGGGTCATACTTTTTAGATGATTCCTTTAGTGCTTTTTAGCATAGACTAGTGGATCCACTTAGTGAGTAAGGTTTTATACCCCCGACAAGGTATAGAACGGTCCTTGGCAGCGTGAGGTAAAATGATGCATCATCACTATACCTCTTAATTTATGGTTGTCGGTTAGAGAAACTCCCACAACAGTATTTTGTATTTTTTATATACAAACAGAGTTCATATTGTAGCTTTGCATACATACAGAGTTATTATTGTATTTCTAAATACACAGAGTTGACATCATGTTTTAAACAACTTTTCCTTATATTGCACTTGTTTTTAAACTACTTCATATTGAAATGAGTTCAGTTATGTTGAGTTGAGTTGAACCATGTAAGTTCTTCAGTTCCTTTCAGATTCTTTTCAAGCTTAAGTTGTGTTTAGCATTCCAACTCGCATACTCGTACATTCAATGTATTGATGCCAGTTGGCCTGTATCGTCTTAGATGCAGACGCATGTGACCAGGATCAGCATCTAGCGCATCGTTGATCTAGTTGAGCTTCAGAGTTGTTGGTGAGCCTCTTTCAATTCCGGAGGATCCCCCTTTTTCATTACTTTATCATTTTAGTTCATTAGGATATTATGGGCCTGTCCCGACATCCATCTCAGTTATTTTAGAGGCTTCATAGACAGACATTCAGTTAGTTAAATATTTTTCGCTGTGTTTTTATTGGCTTATGTTCAGCTTTGAGTTGCCATTTTGGCTAAGTTAAATGTTTAATTTTAAAACATTATGAGTTCAGTTTGAGACAGTTGAGTTATTTAGCATATGAATCATTTTCTAAATGCTTAAAGTCTTCCGCTGAGTAAGTAAGTCAGGCCAAGGGTTCGCTTGGGGCCAGCAATGGTTCTCGAGTGTCAGCCACATCCAGGGTGTGGGCTCGGGGCGTGACAAACTTGGTATCAGAGCACAAAGTTCAATAGTCCTAGAGAGTCTATGAAGCCGTGTCTGTAGATTCCTAGTTATCAGTGTAAAGTGCGCCACATCTATAATTAGGAGGCTGCAATATTTAGGAAATTCCTTCACCTCTTTCATACTCATTTCATGCGTTAGAGATTTATTTCTAAAAAGTTTCTTTCTAACTCGTGCTTGCGCGTAACCGATTGTGAGTTGGACCATTTTGAGAGTGCTTTCATAAGGCATTTCTTTCCCGTGAGCTAAGAGAAGCAAAAAGATGGTTGCTGACATGAGGAGCAGGATGAATTTATTTGTTATTGGGTTGACTCACCTGTCAAGTAAGGAAAGTAAGGCATACATGATAATAGGTGACATGGGCATAGCAAGTCTAATGATCCATGTACAACAAGTTGAGGAGGATAAGCTGAGGGGTAGAGAGGATTTTAAGAACAAGAGAGGTAAGACATCAGGGAAAGAATCCAGGCAGCAAACGAGTAATGTGAACCGGTCTTCTTTCCAACATAAGCAGAAAGGACCTGCTCCATCATCTGCTAGTGCACCTGCACCAAGGAACAAATGTGATTACAATAGTCAGAATTCTCATAACTTTAGAGCTAGACCTGCGAATTCGCGAGGTAGTAAGGCACAAGAGGGTACTACGACTCTTGGAAGTTCTAAGTGTGGTAGGAGCCACTGAGGGATGTGTCGTGATGACTCCACTGGATGTTTCAAGTGTGTCCAGAATGGTCATTTTATGCGAGAGTGTCCAATGAACAAGCAAGGTAATGGTAATGGGGTAATAGAGCCCAGTCTTCTTTAGTTGCCCCACCAGACAGAGCTGCACCTAGAGGGGCTACTTCCGGTACTGGTGGAGAAACAAATCGCTTGTATGCTATCAATAGGCGCCAAGAGCAAGAGGATTCGCCAGATGTTGTCACTGGTATGATACAAGTGTTTGAATTTACTTTTTATGCTTTGCTAGACCCAGGAGCGAGTTTATCTTTTGTAACTCTTTATGTTGCTATGAATTTTGATGTTATTCCTGAGCAACTTAGTGAACCCTTCAGTGTTTCTACACCTATCGATGAGTCTATTCTAGCAGAGAGAGTCTATCGTGATTATCCCATTTCCGTCAATCACAAGAGTACCATGGCTGAGTTAGTTGAGTTAGACATGGTAGATTTTGATGTCATTCTTGGTATGGACTAGCTTCATGCCTGTTATGCCTCAGTTGATTGTAGAACTCGAGTTATCAAGTTTCACTTTCCAAATGAGCCAGTCTTAGAGTGGAAAAGTAGTTCAACAGTGCCTAAGAGTTGTTTCATTTTGTACCTTAAGGCAAGGAAGTTAGTTTCTAAGGGGTGTGTCTATCACTTAGTCCGAGTTAATGACTCTAGTGTTGAGATACCTCTTATCCAGTCAGTTTCTATAGTAAAAGAGTTTCGAGAAGTCTTTCCAGATGATCTACCCGAGTCCCTCTTAAGAGAGAGATAGACTTTAGTATAGACCTCCTTCCTGATACTCATCCTATATCTATTCCACCATATATAATGGCACCAGCAGAGTTGAAAGATCTTAAAGAGCAGTTGAAAGATCTTATAGAGAAAAATTTCATTTGACCAAGTGTCTCACCTTGGGTTTCTCCGGTCTTATTTGTAAGAAAGAAAGATGGTTCCCTTAGGATGTGTATAGACTACTGCCAATTGAACAAGGTTACCATCAAGAACAAGTATCCTCTTCCGAGAATTGATGATCTTTTCGATCAGCTTCAAGGTGCTTCATGTTTTTCAAAAATAGACCTCAAATCTGGCTACCAGCAGTTGAAAGTAAGGGAATGTGATATTCCCAAGACATCATTCAGGTCCCATTATCGTCATTATGAGTGTCTGGTCATGTCGTTCGGTTTAACCAATGTGCCTTCAGCGTTGATGGACCTTATGAATAGAATATTCAAGCCTTATTTAGATATGTTTGTTATCGTGTTCATTGATGACATACTAATCTATTCGAGGAATGAGGAAGATCATGCTAGTCATCTCAGAATAGGTCTTCAAACTCTAAAGGATAAGGAGTTATATGCCAAGTTCTCTAAGTGTGAGTTTTGGCTTGAGTATATGTCCTTCTTAAGAAAGTTGATACTTAGAAAATTGAGGCAGTGCAGAATTGGCCTAGACCTACATCTCCAACTGATACTATGAGTTTCTTGGGATTAGTTGGCCATAATAGGAGGTTCGTCGAGGCATTTTCATTTATTTCATCTCCTTTGACTAAGTTGACTCAGAAAATAGTCAAGTTTCAATGGTCTGAAGCTTGTGGGAAAAGCTTTCAGGAACTGAAAAAGGGGTTGACTACTTCCCCAATTTTGACATTACGAGAAGGTACGCAGGGATTTGTTGTCCATTGTGATGCGTCCAGAGTTGGTTTGGGTTGTGTGTTAATGCAAAATGGCAAAATTATAGCTTATGCCTCCAGACAGTTGAAGGTTCATGAGAATAATTACCCAACCCATGATCTAGAGTTGGCTGCCGTGGTATTTGAAAATATGGCGCCATTATCTTTATGGTGTTCATGTGGATGTGTTCACCGATCACAAGAGTTTTCAGTATGTGTTTAGTCAGAAAGAGCTTAATCTCAGACAGAGGAGGTGGTCAGAATTACTCAAGGATTATGACATGAGTATTCTTTATCACCCAGGTAAGGCTAATTTTGTTGTTGATGCCTTGAGGAAGTTATCTATGGGTAGTACCGCCCATTTTGAGGAAGATAAGAAAGAGTTAGCAAAAGAGGTGCATAGACTTGCACGACTAGGAGTTCGACTAATGGATTCCACAGAAGGAAGAGTAGTGGTGATGAATGGGGCTAAATTATCATTAGTGTCAGAAGTAAAAGAGAAGTAAGACCAAGACCTTTGTAGCTTGAATTAAAGGCAAAGGCTCATAATAAAAAAGTATTGGCTTTTGGAACAAGGGGGAGATAGTGTTTGAGGTATCAAGGTAGATTGTATGATTGATTTCAAGGGTAATTGGGATGATCACCTATCTCTCATTGAGTTTGCTTACAACAATAGTTACCACTCTAGCATCCAAATGGCTCCTTACGAAGCTCCTTATGGGGGAAGATACAGATCTCCTATTTGATGGTTTGAAGTTGGTGAAGCTGGGTTAATTGGAATGGACATAGTCGTCAAGCTATGGAGAAAGTAGAAGTTATTCAAGAGAGATTGAAAATAGCCCAGAGTCGTCAGAAATCCTACACTGATGTTAGGAGAAGGGAGTTAGAGTTTGAAGTAGATGATTGGGTATATGTTAAAGTTTCACCCATGAAAGGTGTTATGAGATTTGGTAAGAAGGGGAAACTTAGTCCCCGGTATATTGGCCCTTATAGAATATCGAGAAGGGTAGGTAATGTAGCTTATGAGTTGGAGCTACCACAAGAGTTAGCCGTGGTTCAGCCGGTGTTTCACATCTCTATGTTGAAGAAATGCATGGGCGATCCTTCATTGATCATACCAACTGAAAATATTGGGATCAAGGATATTTTATCTTATGAGGAGATTCCTTTTCAGATTCTAGATCGCCAATTTCGCAAGTTGAGAACAAAAGAGGTAGCATCAGTCAAATTCCTTTGGAGGAACCAATTTTTTGAGGAAGCTACTTGGGAAACTGAGGAGGATATGAAGAAGAGATATCCACATCTCTTCGAATTCGGAGAAGTTCCAAATTAAGGTACTAATCATTTCTTAGTATTTATTTATAAGTTGGCATGTTGTTTTGCGTTTTCTTGTGGGTGCTTGAACTGAATGTTGCATGTTACACCCTTAGCCTAGTAAGAGTAATCTCATTCGAGGTCGAATGTTCCCAAGGGGTAAATATTGTAATATCTCGCAATTTAAAATAACTAGGAAGAAGCTTATAATTGGAAATAGTCATTTTTGGAAAGAATGAAAATCTGGAAATTTAGTTAAGTTAGGAAATGTGAGTTTTTGGTCAAATTCAAGCGACCATAACTTCTAGATCAGGATGATTTAGAGGTACTTCCATATATGGTAGGAAATCTCTTGGAATGATCTTTCCAACACCGCTTAGTTTGCGCGATTCCGAGTTCGTATGAGTGAGTTATGCCCTTTGGAAGTTGGGATGTTGGAATAAGGAAAGTCCAATCCGGATTTTGAAAGGGTAGTTTGGTCTTTTCCTTACCCTTTCATTTTAATTCATTTTTGGTAATTACTTAGGGGTCTCAACTGAACCTAGTCAGTTTACGCTTTTGGAAAAAAGAGTTAAGGTTTTGAGAGAAGAGAAAAGAAGAGGAGAAAGGAGAAGAACGTTCAAGATTCGTCAAGATCGTTGAGTTTAGCTTGTGGATTTCATCGGGGGTGATCCCTACAAGGTATGTGATATCACATAGAGTTGGGTTAGTTCACCCACGCGCCAATCATGATTCAATTCAGCAAAATAATGTTTGATTTGAAAGTAAATCCCTGAGTTCTTGATGAAATTCGTTAGAATTCTTGTGGGTTGTGCTGTTGGAGTTTTCTTGTTATTGATTCATGTTGTTAGTTGTGTATTTCGGTAGAGTCTGATGTATATTGAGGGTACAAATGATTCTAAGTGTTTGGGGAAAGAACCATTGAAGTTTAGAGGGTATAGAGATGAAAAACGAGCAAGAAAAGTCGTCAAACACCTGGGGAAGGGGGTGGGGCGTCGCGCCAGCCAGCGCGCCCCAAAAGGGTTTCTGAAGTTTCACCATTGGGGCGCCGCTCCAGACAGCGCGCCCCAACTTGTTCTCTGAAATTTGAGGGCTGGGACCCCGCGCCTCTCAGAGCGCCAGGGACTCCAGTTCTCCCCATTCGTTCCCCACCTTTTAGTACTTATTCCTTAGCAATGTACCTATCTTTTCTAGTTGATTCCAACACTCTAAGGTACATCTAAATATCATGAAATCATCCATAAACATGAGATCATGAACCTTGAATCCATAATTCAATTCAAGGAAAGTTAAGAGCCAAGTCAAGAGAAGTTAAGAGAAGTTCATATAGATTCCCAAACGTCTTTGTTTTAAGACTTGAGTTTTGAGTTCAGTAATGAGTAAAGTTGAAATTCATTTCTTCAAAAGTATATGGGGACTATGTGTTCCCAAAGAGTAAATGTTTTCACATTTAAACAAGAAAGGAAACCTCTATTTCCAAAGTGCCTTCGGGCTAGTTTTCAGAAAAGACTAATCGCTTTCTAAATGAAGTAAAAGAGAAAACTTTGATTTCCAAGATACCCTTTGAGCTATGTTTTTTAGCACTAATCTCAAATCACATAAAGAAGTATATTTTTAAACGTAAGAGCTAATATAATATTTTTGGGAGTAGTATTGAGCACCGATATGGGTGATAGTTCAGACAACTCACAGCCCCCATAAACCATGTAGCCATCATGGGTAGAAAAGGGTCATACTTTTTAGATGATTCCTTTAGTGCTTTTTAGCATAGACTACTGGATCCACTTAGTGAGTTAGGTTCTATACCTCCGACAAGGTATAGGGCGGTCCTTGGCAGCGTGATGTAAAACATTGTATCATCACTATAGCTCTTAAGTGATGGTTGTCGGTTAGAGAAACTCTCACAGAAGTATTTTGTATTTTTATATACAAACAGAGTTCATATTGTATATTTGCATACATACAGAGTTATTATTGTATTTCTAAATACACAGAGTTGACATCATGTTTTAAACAGCTTTCCTTATATTGCACTTGTTTTTAAACTGCTTTATATTGAAATGAGTTCAGTTATGTTGAGTTGAGTTGAACCAGGTAAGTTCTTTAGTTCCATTCAGATTCTTTTCAAGCTTAAGTTGTGTTTAGAATTCCAACTCGCATACTCGTACATTCAATGTACTGATGCCAATTGGCCTGCATCATCATATGATGTAGACGTAGGTGACCAGGATCAGCATTCATCATATCGTTTATCCAGTTGAGCTTCAGAGTTGTTGGTGAGCCTCCTTGCATTCCGGAGGATCCCCTTTTTTCATTACTTTATCATTTTAGTTAATTAGGATGTCGTGGGCCTGTCCCGACATCCATCTAAGTTGTTTTAGAGGCTTCATAGACAGACAGTTAGTTAGTTAAATTCATTTGTCACTACTTTGTTATTGGCTTATGTTCAGATTTGAGTTGCCATTTTGGCTAAGTTAAATGTTTAATTTAAAACATTATGAGTTCAGTTTGAGACAGTTGAGTTATTTAGCATATGAATCCTTTTCTAAATGCTTAAAGTTTTCTGCTGAGTAAGTAAGTCAGGCCAAGGGTTCGCTTGGGGACAACAATGGTTCTCGAATGCCAGCCATGTCCACGGTGTAGGCTCGGGGCGTGAAATGCGTTATTTGCCAGTTGAATGTTTTCTTTTATAACATTCCAGTTTATTTCATGAATTTATCTTTGTTGAGTAAGTCTTCCGCTGAGTAGTAAGCCAGACCAAGGGTTCGCTTGGGGCCAACAATGGTTCTCGACTGCCAGTCCCACCCAAGGTATAGGCTCGAGGCGTGACATTATGATAATACATTATGTCTTAATGAGTAGGATACATGAGGATTAGTAGTTTCTCTCATTCTTTACAACATTTTAATTGATTTAATTTAATGAGTTGGAGTCTAAAAGGACAAATTCTAAATTTTAGTTCTTCTAATATATTTTAAGCATTTAATTTGGTGAGTAGGTGATGTGAGAGTGAAATTGGAATTTAATTTAATGAGTAGGAGCCAAGAGGGTAAATTTTGAAGTTAAGTTCTTGTATTTTGTTAAGCATTTAATTTGATGAGTAGGAGCTAGGCGAGTAATTTGGAGTTTTATTTAATTTAATTTGATGAGTAGGAGCCAAGACCAAGAGGGTAAATTTTGAATTTTGATTTTAGTAATATTTTCTCAAGTATTTAATTTGATGAGTAGGAGCAAGGACCAAGGACCAAGGAAGGTAAATTTAAAATTTTATTTGATTTAATTTGATGAGTAGAAGCCAAGAGGTTAAATTTTAAATTTTAATTTTAGTATATTTTCTGAAGTATTTAGCTTGATAAGTAGGAGCCAGGACCAAGGAGGGTAATTTAGAATTTAATTTAATTTAATTTGACGAGTAGAAGCAAAGAGATTAAATTTTGAATTTTAGTTCTTGTAATGTTTTCTTAAGCATTAAGTTTGATGAGTAGGAGTCAAGAGAGTAAATCTAGAATTTTATTTAATTTAATTTGATGGGTAGGATCCATAATAGTGAATTTTAAATTTAATTTAATTTAATTTAATTTGATGGGTAGGATCCATAATAGTGAATTTTAAATTTAATTTAATTTGATGAGTAGGAATCAGGTAAATTTCAAATTTTAAATTCTTGTGATATTTTCATAATCATTTTATATAGAAATTACGCTCTATCTAGAATTTTTTTAGAAATTACATTACTCATAAATATTATGTATTAACAATACAAAATTCAATATTATACCTGAATAATGAAATGATTTAATAATTAATAAATTTTAAATTTTGTGAAATCTTCACATGTAAAATATCACAAATGAGTATTTCAATTATTAAAAAATTAAAGGTGCTTAATAAAATATTATAAGGATTAATATCACAATTTATTGATATTTCAGGAGCTAAAAACAAATATACTATGTAACAACATAAAGTCAAAATGATTTAAAAAATATTTTTGAGTCTTATAAATACTTATTTTACTTTGAATTCAAAACCAAAAATATGAAGGTCCATATTTGAAAGTCAAATCACTTATACAAAATATCTAAACTGGAAATGTAATAAATTATTGTATATAAAAGGAAAATTAGACTATGATTCTTAAAATTCATAATTGAAAACAAATAAGAAGGGATCCAAAATATTCTACTACCATAAGTGGAAAATTACTTATTGTGCACGAGTTCACTCTACCAAACAACTTGATAATTGATCACTATAATTATACTCATGGTATCAATATTCTACATCATACATTCTCAATGTAGAAGTTTTGACATGGAAAAAAAAGATCAAGGTCACTAACATAGATAGGATGCTAAAAACTCCCATTAAAAAATTGAAGACTTTTGAGCTTCAACAACTGAGAGAGATCGTGAACGCAAAATTGGACGAAGTTGAAGATGTGGTTAAGCAACGAATGGAGTGTGGTGTTGCATTTCCATATCAAATCCGTGGAAATACAATGGCTCCTTCTAAGGATGAGTAAAAATCTTCATCAAGTTTTGATGTTGGACTAACTAGGTCTTATTACATTTACCATATTTATGATTTGAATTTTACATTTCAGTATGTTTATCCTAATATGAATGAAATAAAACTTATGTCTTTTATTCAGTATGTGTTAATTTTTCATTTATTGACATTGAAATAAATGAAAAATTATCACACACTAAATAAATGACATAAGTTTTATTTCATTTAATATTAGGATAAACATACTGAAAAGTAAAATACAAATCATAAATATGATAAATATAATAAAATCTATTTGGTCCAACATCGAAACTTGACAAAAAAATTTACTCATCCCTAGAAGGAGCCAATGCACTTCCAAGGATCTGATATGAAAATGCAATAACACGCTCCATTTGTTGCTTCGCCACATCTTCAACTTCTTTCATGCCTCCAAGATCTCGCTCAGTTGTAGAGGCTCAACAATCTTCAATTTTTTTAATGTGAGTTTCTAGCATCCTTTCTATGTTAGTGACCTTAATCTTTCTTTTCATGAAATAACGTATACTTTATGAATGGAAGGAAATATGATGTAGAATACTGAGACCACGAGTATATTTATAGTGATCAATTATCATATTATTTAGTAAGAATGAACTTATGTATAATAAATAATTTTTCATAAATGGTAGTATAATATTTTGGATCTCTTCTTATTAGTTTTCCATAAATGGTAGTAGAATATTTTGGATCTCTTCTTATTAGTTTTCCATAAATGGTAGTAGAATATTTAGGATCTCTTCTTAGATATAAGTGGTTTGACTTTCAAATTTGGACCTTCATATTTTGGTCAAACTTCTTGAATTCATAGTAAAATAAGTATTTATAAGAGTCAAAAAAAAAAATTAAATCATTTTGACTTTATGTTGTAACATACTATATATTTTTTAGCTCCTACAATATCAAAATATGGTGATACTAATCCCTCTAATATTTTATTAAGCACCTTCAATTTTTAATTAATTGAAATAGTCATTCGTGATATTTTGAATTAGAAGATTTCACAAATTTTAAAATTTATTAATTATTAAATCATTTAATTATTCATGTACTATATTAAATTTATATTGATAATCCATATTTAAGAATAATGTTATTTTTTTTAAAAAGTCTAGATGTAACTTACTTTCTATATGAAATGATTAAGAAATTACCACAAGAATTAAAAATTGAAATTTACTTGGTTCCAACACAATAAATTAAATTAAATTAAATTTAAATACACCCTCTAAACTCCTACTCATCAAAGTAAATTAAAGAAAATTATAATTTTACTCTCTTAGCTCCTATCCATCAAATAAATGGTTAAAAGTATCACAAGGGCTAAAATTTATAATTTTGTTATAAAACTAAAGTAAAATAAGACGAGAAATATAGAGATGAAAGCAATAGAAATAGGGAGACAAGAGAAGAAAGCTTTTATTATTCTTCTAAGTATATTGGTAATTAAATCTTCAAGTGTATCCAATATGAACTCTAATGCCTCTATTTATAGTATTACATAGAGAAATACAAAAAAGTTAGTTATAAGCATGACATAAACCATGAAAGTTATGGAGACAGTAACCATGTAAGTTATGGTGGAATATCAAGGGGAGGTTTGGGAGTTACTATACATTATGGGGATAATGCATAAGTATCCCCCTAGACTATGACCGAAATCCCAAAGACACACCTAAACTTAACTAGGGTCCTATTACCCCCCTGAACTCATTTTTTTTGTATTTTTGTGCACCTTTTGTGCTGATGTGGCACGTTCAGCCACCCAAGTTGGTTGTGTTTGTACAC